>JBBMJM010126061.1:2872-13326 GCA_037832705.1 Centriscus cristatus
TTCCTGCTGCTCTTCATGTTCCTCCTCTGTCAGGTTCCTGCTGTTCTTCATGTTCCTCCTCTGTCAGGTTCCTGCTGCTCTGGTGGTCACAGACAGAGGGACCCTCCCCCTTTGATCGCCATCCAGTTGTTCATCCTTGGTCTCCTGCTTGTTGAACATGTCCGATGTGTTTAACACACAGTAGATCCCGAGTCCGTTTCAGAGATGAAACAGACTCTACGTACGGGACCAAAACACACAAACAGGGCTCAAAGCACTCTGGCGTTTGACTAGGATTAAGAAAAAATAAATCACATGTTTCTGTGCATGTGTGATGAAATGACAGACCTCAACACACACACAAACAAAAAGTACAAATAGTACTGACTGTAATATAAATAGTCCAATAAATTAAGAACGAACTAAATAAATGTACAAACTAAATTAACTGTAAATCCATTGGTAACTTGGAACATATGTCTATGCTCGTTCATTGCGGAACATGATTTGTCTTTCACCACTGATTTCCAATCATCCTGCCAGTTATTAACTTCCATGGCCGAGATCCAGAGTCCTTTGTTTTCTAATAAGACAGAAAACAATGGAAATTCTGCATTTTAGAATTAAATATCAACTACAGTACATTGTTGCTCTGTTCATCCATTTTTTATGAATTGCCCTTTAATTAATAAAGTGGTTGCTAAATGAATGGTTCATATTAATTTGCCTGATTGAGTTTCACATGTTCTTACTAGATTCTTAACTTTACTTTCTAAAGTTCACATTTACACTGGAGGTTATCTACAATGCCCAAAAGATCCCCTGCACCCCTCTCTCAGTCCAGACTCAGGAAACATTCAGTTCACCGTCTCCTCCATGTCCTGCATTCTTCACATGGGTCACAATAAACGCCGTCAGGGCAGTTTGCACCCCGCTCAGATTGGAGGAGGACGTGAGCAGTGATGGGACAACGACGTCCAGCGCCCATCGCTGTCCCTGATGGAGGAGTTTGTCCTCTAACAGTGTCTTTTCTTTTCCGCAGCATTCACCATGATGATCATCTTGGCGTTGATCCGTATCGCTAAAGGCACTGGGGAAGGCCACCCGCCAGCCGCCTCCCTCTCCGGGGTCCCCAACCTGTTTGGGGTGTGTGTGTACTCCTTCATGTGCCAGCACTCTCTGCCCTCCTTGGTGACGCCCATCTCCAACAAGAAACATGTGGGCAGGCTGGTGTTTGCCGACTACGTTCTCATCCTGGGCTTCTACGTCCTCCTCTCCTTCACCGCCATTTTCTGTTTTGACAGCTCGCTGCTGCACGATATGTACACTCTGAACTTCACAGACAACTGCCACGTCTTGGATATTCCAGTCCTGCGCTATTTTTTGGGGTTGTTCCCTGTTTTCACCATCAGCACCAACTTCCCCATCATTGCTGTGACGCTGCGCAATAACTGGAAGACTCTGTTCCACCGGGACGGGGGCACCTACCCCTGGGTGGTGGATCGCGTTGTTTTCCCCCTCATTACCCTTGTGCCCCCAATCGCGGTGGCCTTTTTCACCCACAACCTGGAGTCCTTGGTGGGCATCACAGGGTCCTATGCCGGTACAGGGATCCAGTACATCGTCCCAGCCTTGCTTGTGTATTTTGCCAGACGCCACGTGGAGCCGGTGACGGGTCGGGATGCTGTAAACAAGCACCGGTCCCCGTTCCGTCACAACTTCTGGGTGTGGTTTGTGGTGCTGTGGGCCATCTTTTGCCTGATGTTTGTCACAGCCAACATCATTCTGATGGACACACGGAAGTAAGAGCGTTCTAAAACCACAGGCTGCCCTTTGCCCTCTGAGGCTTTAACGCGGCGTGTGGGACGGTGTGCCTTTTTATGGACGGATGCAAATGTGTGATTTATAGTGATTTATCTGATTTGCTAAAAGGGACCAAATGTTGTAAACAGTGGAACAGTGCATGTCAAAAGAACCGGAAAGGGTAAACCAGTAAGGAGAGTCTTGAGGTTTCACCACACATGAATCAGTTCAACGTTCAAGCCCGAGTGTGATGTCAGCAGCACCAAGACCTAAATGTTTAGATGTCCAAATGCCTCAAGCACAATCAAATGGTTGGTTCGTTGTTTCCAGCCCACCGTTCTCTCTGCTCTTTAAGTTGTTTGATGGTGTGTGTGTTTGTGGGACCGGTGAAACCTTCATGATCATCAGGAGCCTGGAACGGTTGGGATGAACGTTCTAGAACAACTGCAGTGACAATTCCAGTGTGGAAAAGGGTCAGTGGTAGGACAATGGTGAATAATGCTGAGTCAGCTGTTTCTGTCTCATGTCAAATCTTCACCTGCCTCCAATCAGGTCAGACGTGTCTCTTCACTCGGTCAGCTCTGCAGACCGACTCTGACTCGGCTCTTAGCGACGGCGCTGAAAGGAAGAAGGCTCAGAAACCTCAGAAACATGTGGATGGTCTTCTGCCTCGAGCAGCTTGGTTGAATCAAAGAGAAACCCAACACAGTGGATCCTCTGTGTGTGTGTGTGTTTGTGTGTGTGTGTGTGTGTGTATACACACGTGTGTATATACACACACACACATGTAAATGTTTGCTGAGTCATCAGAGAACGGTAGATGTGACTGGACTCAGATGGTTTTGTGAAGTCAACCTCTCCACAAAGGGAACTACCCCTAATAAATAACTTTGGACTGCTGGTGTTCAACCGTTGATCTGTGAGCTGAGAAGGCCACTGATGTTGTTGTAGTTACTGCAGTAACAAGACAACTGCAACAGTCGACACGGCAGGATTTAGCACAAGCGTGTGTCAGT
Source organism: Centriscus cristatus (assembly GCA_037832705.1). NCBI lineage: Eukaryota > Metazoa > Chordata > Actinopteri > Syngnathiformes > Centriscidae > Centriscus > Centriscus cristatus. The sequence goes on from JBBMJM010126061.1 coordinate 5,671, forward strand.
TAAACACATGAAGGTTCATAAACAGTTTTAAGGTGCGACACCGGGGCGAAAAGCACCCAACGGCAACCTGAAAAAAGTTTAACACACATCTTCTGGTTCTTCACCCTCACGTCGTGTGTCTCGTCTTGTCTTCTTGTCCTTTCCAAACAACGGTTTCCTCCTCAAATGAACGCCGTTGTCGTTACTGCGGACACCTGGATAATGTTTTCACCATGGATGGCTATGAGACCAGTTGACCATGAGCCGAGCTACGTGTGCATTGAACGGTTTAGCGTTCAAGAGCGTCAACAATGACCACGGTGGAGATTAGGAGTGACAAGGACAGACAATCGCCTCCGTACCACATGTGATGGTTTGATTTCCTTTTTGAATGACATCAGGGATGACGAGGGAACGGCCCTCTTTTTTTACCCATTTAGACCAATGGGGGTCATTGACGTAACGTATCCTATCATTGGCATCTGTCGCATGTTACTGTTTCTGTGGTCACTGATGCAATCATAAATGTACAGTCAGTTTCCTGAAGTGGTGGAAAGTGGTTAAAACATTCATTTTCTATATTTTGTGTGATCCGGTGACCTCTGACCTTCAGGTTCCCCCACGCAGACTTTGTTCTCTGAATTATCAGCCAGCTCTGTGGATGTAGACGTGTGTGCAGGCTCAGGATCTTCACGACTGCCTGTGTTGGTGAAAGACGAAACAGATTCCAGTGCAGCTGTGATTAAGATGCTGAGTCAGTGTGGAGGCACACCGAAGCGTTTCCGTCGGCTGCTGGAATGCACATTGAATCAAAGTGCATTGTGCTGTGACTTCAGTGTTTGTATAGTTACAGTCACATATTGGACAATCGATGTTGGATGTTTGGCTCCTGTTTTCTTTTCATGGGTCCACAGATTGTTGGACATGATTAATAATGTTGATTATTATAAAACCCAGCTGAGACAGAGCACCTGTCAGCACTCAGTCAGGGTAAACGATCCCAGAAATCTTCAACGACTGTTTGGATTCAATCTGCATGCACACGACTGTCTGTGTTTAAAGTTGTCAAATTGCCTTTTTATGGCCACTTACCATCTGCATAGGACGTGTTCCATTTCATAAACGATCCCTTCGCTCCAGCTTCTTTGTCTTTGTTCTTTTCTGTTCTTTCTGAGTACTGTGGTGGATGTTTCATGTTCATGACCTTTGTTTTATGAGTCAAAGAAATTAAAAAATCAGGTTCTGATTCAATTATTTCAAACACAAACATCAAATGCCATTGTGGAGCCCCTCCCCATTCTGATGATGAAAAAAAAAATCAATCCTGCATTGAAATAATTTGAGCTGCTGTTGGTTTTGATTTGTTGACAAAGGATGATGTGGACCTTCTAACGGGAATTAAATCCATAATGTAAGCAGATAGACTCAGTTATTTGTGTCTGCTCTTCAGGTATCTGCCATCATTTTACAAACGACTTTTTTTTTTTTAATTGAAGCTGCCGAGCATGATTTAATTCACTTCATATTCAAGTTTGGAGCTCCAACTTTCAAACTTCCAGGTCCTTATTCAGATGGTTTAATTCTTGTGGTTCACAGCACATGGTCCGTGTAGCAAGTGTCATTTCTATTTAGATGCAGAAGTAGTACAAAATGAACTGGGTGTGTTGGTCTAAAATGGCGGCATGTTGATAGTTACATGACGCAGAATGAAAATGACCAGTGACCAAAAAACAAAAAAACAGGTGTGAAGTCAACGGTGCAGTATTTACTGCAGTCAATCATGTTCATTCTGCATTCGTTTGTACTACGAATGATGGTAAAAGTGTGCATAAATGTGTTTACAAAATAAAAGCAAACTTGATGTAGAATTTGAAAATATCTGGAAATGTCGTATATAAACAGTGTTAATCCTAATTTCAAATTTCTATTCTGACAAATGTCCACAGGACCTTTTCTATTTAATCAAATACTAGCCTCACTCAAGATGTCCTTCCATCTGTCTTTCGCTTTATTTGGGGCCAGGTCTCAGGGTTGGCAGCCTGAGAAGGGACGCACAGACTCCCCTCTCCCCAGACTCCTCCTCCAGCTCTTCTGGGAGGACCCCAAGGCAGCTGAGTGACATAGTGACTTCATGCGTGTCCTGGGTCTTCCCTGGGATCTCCTCTGGGTGGGGCATGCATGGAATACCTCCCTGGGGAGAAGTCAGGGAGCCACCTACGCTGGCTCCTCTTGGTGTAAAGGAGCAGTGGCTCTACTCCGAGTCCCGCCCGGATGACAGAGCTCGTCACCCTATCTCGAAGGGAGTGCCCCGCTACCCTGTGGAGGAAACTCATTTTGGCCACTTGTATCTCATTGTCTTTATCCAGAGTTCATGACCATAAGTGAGGGTAGGAACATAGATTGACCAGAAGATCGAGAGTTTCACCTTTCAGCTCCTCCTCAGCTCCTTCTTCACCATGATGGATTGGTAAAGAACTCGTGAACAAGACCCCAAGGTACTTAAACTCCTCCTCCTCTGCAAGGACTCTCCTCCAATCCAGAGAGGGCAAGCCACCATGGCATCAGACTTGGAGGTACTGATTCTCATCCCAGCCGATTCACACTCTGCTGCGAACTGCTCCAATACATGCTGAAGGTCCTGGCACGAGGGACACAACACGACAACATCATCTGCTAATAGCAGACATGAAAACCGGTGGCACCCGAACAGGATCCCCTCTGGTCCCTGGTTACACCAAGAAATTCTGTCCATAAAAATAATGAACAGAACCGGTGACAAAGGGCAGCCCTGCCGTAGACCAACATGAACTAGGAACAGGTCCAACTTACTGCCGGCGATGCAAACCGAGCTCCTACTCCTGAAGTATAGAGATAGTACATCCTTTAGCAAAGATAGTACATCCCTGCTCTCCTTCCTCTACAGAAGGCATGGCAGTGGGATTGAGTGGCAGAGCACTGCCTCCCCTTCTAAGAGTTGGAGTGTCCGAGAAACATGGCCGAAGTTCTGATGACACAATTACAAAGTTGATCGTTGACATCCAGCCTACAGTGTCCTGCACACGCGTGTACTTGTGAACACCCTCATGCTCGAACATGGTGCTTGATATGGACAAATTGTGACTAGCACAGAAGTCCAACAACAGAACACCGCTTGGGTTCAGATCAGGGAGGCTGTTCCTCCCAATCACTCCCCTCCATGTAATACTGTCGCTGCCCACATAAATGAAATCCCGCAGGGAGAACGATGGAGTCCCCAGTTGGAGCACCTTCCAGTACTCCTCCCAGGGCCTCCAAGAAGGACGGGTACTCCGCAGTGCTGTTTGGTCCTCAAGCCATAATGACAGTGAGAGACCTATCCCCAACCTGAAGGTGAAGGGAAGCCACCCTCTCGCTCAAGAGGAAAACTCCAACACATGGTGACTGAGCTTGGGGGCTATAAGCAATCCCACACCAGCCAGTCACCTCTCACCACAGGCAACTCCAGGGTAGAATGAGAGTTCTGAGCCCAAGCTGTGCGTGGAGGTGAGCCCGACTATCTCGAGTCGGTACCGCTCAACCTCCCACACAAGTTCAGGCTCTTTCCCGTACAGCAAGGTGACATTCCATGTTCCTATAGCCATGGTCGTTGTCCGGGGTTGGGGTCACAAACTTCAATGCACTGCCCTGTTGAGAACCTTCCCGTGGGTGGTGGGCCTTATGGGAAGGCGTCTGTGTTGACGGGGGTTTTAATGCCCCTGGTAGGGTCTCCCAAGGCAAACGGGTCCAAGGTGGGTCTGACTAAGAGTGGGTCAAAAAGCCCTTGATGAGTAGCACCTCAGGATGTTCCTCAGGAAATTTCATGAAAATGTGAGGTAGAATTTCAAAATTAAATTTGTATGTGTCATATATGAGCAGTGTTATTCCTGACTTCGGGGGGGGGGTAGTTGTTGGTAATATCTTGTTTTCTAAACATCTGATCACTTGCTGCATAATTCTTTGTATTTTTTGATGAAAAACCTATTAAATCTTGAAAAACAGCTGGATGTGTTGAGGCAGAGGTCCCTGGCAGAGGGATCCCTCTTTCTGTAACCCTAACCATCCCTGAGGTTTGTCCTGATTCAGTGTCAGAGGTTGGATGTATTGTTTATGGAGACAGTCATAATGTGATAATGAGCAGTACAGATAAAACAACTGAATTGATGCTGGACGATGTTCTCATTGAGAAGCTATTGTCCAGTGGTCCCTATTTTCAATTTAGATTAATGTTTTTGGAGATTTGAGGAAGCTGAAGTACCTGTTGAGAACTATTAGAGAGATGGAGAGAACTCAGAAAAGCCCCAAGGAATAGAATTGAATGACCTTCTTGCTGTGAGGTGACAGCACAAACCACTGCACCGTTCACTGCATGGTAAGGAGATGCACCTGATGGGATGTGTATATGTGTACACCATCCAACAGCAAACCCACTGGCAACATATAAAACATGTCTGTGTGCAGGAGTGATTGAAATGACCCAACAGGTTTAAGTGATACATAAACAGTATAAATAAATAAAGATGACGGTTTGTGACTACTAACGCTACTAACTTGGCAATCAAGAGGTCATTGGGGTCACATGTATATGAATAGGTATAAATCTGTATGTTGCAGATTGGTTGTGTAGAGGTTCTGTTTACACTGCTCACCTGTTCTGTCTCATGTCCATTTTTTTTTACATGTTGACCAGGTTGGATGATCAGACAACGACTCCCAGGTTCGTCCTTGGCAGGAGACACTGAACCATCTGCAGCGGAGTGAATTGTGCCCAAGAACTTCATAAGTGAATTTATTTACTGTGGCTGCTTCAGAAGCACTGGACAGAAACAAGAGAAAAACTGTCTCAACACACAGTCTCCCATTCAAAGAACTAAGTGTGAATTGTTCACGTGCATAGAAATATTGAACCTGCTTCATTTATGGATTATATCAGTAAATAACCAAGGAAAGTATGAAAGTACGGCTCCGTCCATGATCAATGGCACATGGGAGATTATCAAATCTCACATGGCCAGAGAATATTAAAGTAGATCCACCATCAAATCCACAACACAGGTGTATTTAGCTGTCACATCATTCGTTCACCTACTCGTTCCACTGTGAAGTTCCACATTTTCGTGATGAACAATACTCTGGGTCCACAGAAACAAAGCACAGAGATGAAACTCGTTTGAAACTCCTGATGGACTTCCTCTCTGTGGATCTCTGCGTCCAGCTCATCGTGACATTCTCACCAAACACGAATGTCATGACGTGAGACTTTACCACATCACACATCTTCTATGAGCACAAGATGAGCTGCTGGGGTAAATGGTGTTTGACTATGCTGTTGATGGCTCTGTGGGGTGAGTTCCCTATTCGTGCCATTTCCTCACATCGTTCCTCGGTGTTCTGCTATGTCTATACTTAAGTGAATGTAGAGCACACTGATTGTGGGGGTTTGTCTGTGTGTGTGCACATGTGAGAGGAGCTGGAGGTTGACTGATTGATTGATTGATTGATTGTGGTGTCCCTCTCTTTTTTTGACCAATCCGAGGCCGTCAGATTGTAGATGTCAGACGATCACCTCGACTCGATGAGGAGGAACTCCAAAGACCAGCAGGTACCAGATTCTGATCACTGATGGGAGTTGAGCAGTGGATCATTGAGCTTTAGATGTGACCTGTGTCCTGTTTCAGGGAGCGTGCGACTCATGAGCTCGTCACGTTTCGCCTGTGTGACATGTTGACTAATGTTTGTGTTCACCTTGGCTCTGCCCCACAAGTGGGGGTCATTCAGGCAGCAGCAGTAAACTCTTACTACAAGATAAGACATGAATGCATGCATGTGCTGTAAACGGCGCTGAAAGAAAGAGACATTAAAAACAGCAGTCGTCCTCATCTGCCAACTGCCTTTGTTGGTTTTCATCATCATTCACGTTTGATGTTTTCCAGCCGGAGGTTTGGAAGTCGTTACCAGGCAGGTGTCGTCTCTGTGCAATGACAGATGGTTTTCTTTTAATTCCAGACAGATGCTTCCCTGTTTTCTAATGACCTCTTTCCTTTCCCCCAAAGCCTTTCGGCTGTGAGGACCATTAGCTCAAACGGGGCTTAGCCGACACCTCTGTGAGAGATTAGAGGCTTGGACACGCGCTAAAATATCTCCAGATAGTTCTCTCTGTGGAGGAGACCAAACTAATCACGTACATATTAATGGAGTCGAAATGGTCACAAACCCACCGCTCAGTTGATATCATTGTGATTACGTTTCTTGGTTTGTCTCAAACATTTATTTGTTGTTTCTTTAATTTTATTTCAATTTATTTAGACAACTGAGGAGGACCCTACATCATCATGAGCAGTTACACATCTGTGTCTGTTTAGTTTTTTTTCCAGTTATCTGTTTTCCTTTTGGTCAGAGCTGGCTCAACTCCCTGACAACAATATAAAGTTTATTTAACAAAGAAAGGAAACTATGGCGAACTAAATACAACAACCTATACCTGTAATGTGAATTATCATCAGTGAATGTGGGTGCATGGTTGTGTATGTGTGTCATCAAATAAAAGGAGACAACAGGGGCCTGTACCACAAAGCTCGATTAATAAGTCCTGGATCAGTCGAGTTGATCCAGGACTGAGTTAGCGAGACCGTGGCGATCAGGATCATCGGCACCACGAAGCTGGATATCATCTCAATAACTCAACCCAGCTTTGTCACAACAAGACCCGTGACCGCGCACGTGTAAGAGGTGTGTTCCGAGGCTGCAGACCAATCACAATCACACGAACAGGAGACAGAGCACCTTGCGCCGGCCACAGAGGTTAATGCTGGAAACATAGGAGGAGAAGTCAGTGATTGTAGAGAAGACAAACACCGTGGAAGCTGCTGGAAGACCTGACCTGAGCTGAGCTGACAACTCATCTCAGACTGTGTAAATCTGTATGTTGATCATTAATGACAACTCAGCTCAGACTGTGTAAATCTGTATGTTGATCATTAATGACTCAGTGAACCTACAACATCGGTGAATCCCTCGAAATCACATTATTTCAGTAGACTGACCACGGGGACAAAGGGGGTTTGATGGACGCGCCTCCACAATAAAAACTACAGGCTCCGATGTCTGCCGTTTACTTTCATTTATTAAGACTAAAACTCAAACAGTGAATCCCACAAAAAAACTTAAAAACACACTGCAAGTGATTGAGCAAACGAGCTAGCGGTCAGCAAAAAGTATGAGCGGACCCCCCCCACACACACACACACACACCCACACACATCCACACCCACACACCATTCATACATTCCGCCGGTAAAACAGCTGATTTTACTACTTCCCTCAAGCACCCCCCCCCGACTCCTCCTCAGATGTGACATAAAGAAGGAATCTACCTGACACCTCCAGAGTGAATCAGGGACAAGCATATTACTTTTTTTACATTTCACTCCTAGACACTTTACTCCTACTCCCTGTATTCTATTCTATTCTATTTTTTTCCTCTATTTAATTCTATTATTGAATATTACTGAATGTACACTATTAATAACATCCTGTACCGCATACAGTCAGGTCAGATTTGTAAATCTTTTCTTTGTAAATCTTCTCTTATTTTTATTTAATTTAATTTAAATTTCTTATTTCAATTTGATTCTGTTAAATGTTTAAGAATAGATAAGTTAG
>JBBMJM010126080.1:0-13325 GCA_037832705.1 Centriscus cristatus
ACACACACACACACACACACACACACACACACACACACACACACACACACACACACACACACACACACACACAAATAGACAGGATTGCTTTGGTTCACATTTCCTGGTGACCTATCGATGCCTTTCAATGACTGATTATGAAACAGCGCTCACATGACATCAAGCTACAGACTCCTGACAGTGATCATGGCTGCTGATGAAGTGGTTAGTGTCACATCGATTCACAGTTTGTTGAATCAACAGAAAAAGAAAAAGATGCACTTGATGGATAATGTATGTTGTTACTCTTCTTCCAGCTCAAAGACGTTCCCCTGTGATGGTTCGTCCAATCGCCTGATACGTTTTTCATTATTGACGCTATTTTTCAAGCCGACACTTTTTAACGAACACGTTCAGTTGACGTCGCTAACGGAAGAATCTCTCACACGCCCGCTGTAACTGTGGAGCAGGTAGATTTAGCTTAGCACAAAGTGAAGGGAAAAGTGAGCAGATCCAACTATCAGCACTTATCCAGAGTTAGATCCTACACATTAGAATGGATAAAAAACTGTATATAAAACCAAAATGTACTCAACATGTAACTCAATGAATGATACATTTCAATACATTGGTATTGTTTCAGTGTTCACCTGCCAGGAGTCCCAGTCATTAATATTTAAAATGGATCATTGGCAGCACCGACCACTCTTTGGTACTCACCACTCTTGTATTTATACTTAAGCAGCTTCCTTTTCATCCTGAGGGGGATTCATGCATTTTGCATTTTGTCTGCATGATGCCAACTCTAATCTCTGCAGTGAGTGATGAGCTGCTGGCTAAAACTTGACTATAAAACTTAATGAGCAGGTGGGCATGCTGCGTGGGAGGGGAAATGCACTGCTGAATACCGATCAGCTCCTCACACCACTGAAGGAAATTTAAGTTTGAAAAGTGAGCTAGGTTAATGAAATGAGAGGTAGGAAAGTAAGAGCTCATGACCTTCCCAAAGTCATCCTCAGTGTGTCGCCACACCTCAGCAGCTCCTTCCTGACAACAGCACACAAGCACTACGGAGGCATTAACATTCTGTTCGGGACACAAACTGTCCTCTGTCTCATCAATCCTTCCAATCGACACGTTTCAAAGTTTCAGGACTGGTTGACACTGCGTCCATAGGATTTACGGAAACATCCATGATGTGAAAATTCAAACATTCTTATCTAGAAGTACATTCGACTGGCACTAAGCCGTTGTTTGACCGGGTGGGAGTGAAATATCATCAAGAACAACACTTTTCAAGATGATCTTTGGTTTAAACAGCAACATGAAACGATGCTATAAACACACAACCCCGTTAAGACCTTTGACAAATGACCACACAGGTCACAGATCCACATTTGGACCTGATGTCCTGTTCAGTGTAAACAAGAGCTTTTGACGCAGTGAAACCAATTGGGTCGTGTCCTATTGATTGACGTCTGTACAGGACACGTACCACTGCTTGTCAATCACGCCCCAGAGGTGTCATCACATACTGATGACATTTCTAGTTGCAAACTAGCTGCTGTTCTGTTCTGTTCCATTTACAGCTCACACAGACACACACACCGAGGTGTGGACTGACTATCCAGTGCAGGGCTACGGGAACTGGACTGGTCATGTCACTAATGTCTGGAAGTATCTGGTATCGCAGCAAATAAATACTAGGAAATACTAAAATAAAATTATCTTGTGATTCACCTCATAAAACCGACAGCAAAACTGTTCATACTTGATTGGTTTGGCAATTTTATCATTTACTGGAAAAAAAAAGATTGTGTTAATTAACCAAAAAGGACGGTTATTATTGGTATTTGGTGTTCTGATTCTGTTCTCCCCCTTTTACGGTAAAAACATTTTCTAGCAAACTTGTAGCTCATTAAATTAGAAAGCTTTGTGATAAAAGACCTGTTGACATTTGCACACAGACTGTGGTTTGTTGCCCAGAGGAACACCCACATTCAGCCCAGCTTGGTGCGCACGTCCTGGCTGTAGAACAGGACCTGGAGCAGGATGGCCACATCGATGAAGATCTGGACCGAACCACACATCCAGAACTGAGATGGGCTTTCGTTCATAACAAAGTAGGTGGTCTTGAAGACGTCGCCGGCTGTCCACAGCAGCACCATCTTAACACTGGAGGAGAAGAGTGAGGAGAGCCAGAGTGAGGAGAGCCAGAATAACACCGCTCATGCTCATGTTTCTTTAGAGAAATCCCTGGCGTGAGAGTGATGAATTCACTTCGTTTCATATGATTAGAAATGCTCATCTAAGATGTACACAAAGTTCATTATTTTTGTCTTTTTCAAGTATCTTCTGCTTAGGTTATGGGTCGTGGTTGTACTGGAGCCGATCCCAGCTGTCAACGGGCGGACGGTGGGGTACATCCTGGACGAGTCACATGAAGGACAGACGAGCATTCACACACACACACATTCACATTGACCAATTAACAACAAGAATAACAAGCATAAATAATGATTATGGAATGTCCTGACTGAATGTCCTACTACCAAAATAGCTGTACCCCAATGTACACCGCTAGGGCAACAACACTGCAGGAGGAGCAGTGTGCAGAGTCACATGGTGGCTTATAATGATGCTGCTGAAGGTGCCCAAAGGGAACAGTGGAAGCCAGATGTTTGCAAATGTGGGTGTGCTGAGTAACCTCATGTACAGATGCACGTGTAGCGTTTCAGAATCAGTAAACATCTCAACTCTTGTCAGATTTTCCTCTGATCTGCGGAAGAAGTGGCATCCTTCCTATGTGTAAATTTGTGTAAACGGCCTCTTTTGTTTCTTTGTTTCTATTCATCTGCATTTCTATTCTTCTTTTAAACTATGGACCAATTGTGTGTCTTGAATGAAGTTTTCAATTGAACTCAACTGAATATAATTCCTAATTGGTTCATATGATGTGCTGTTCTCACGTTGTCACGGCAACTCCACCCTGCTGCCGTGTGGACCCTTCATCCCAGCTTGCAGCTGTATACCACTCTTTTACACTCCTTTTTGTCCTTGATTTAGTTCCTGCTGATGAAAACACAGCAGTAAGAAATCAATACACAATGTGAGGTCGGCCATATAGAGCTGACTGATCATACCAAGTTAGAGAAAATGAACAAGAATGGCCTGGAGGGTCCAGGTGGAAACTTTATAGAGACAAAGCAGAAAACATCTTCATCTTGTGTCACAGCTTATCGTTTTCCACTCAGCGCTCTTTCTATTGTGCTACTGCTTCTTTCCCTTCTCACCATGCTGTTGGTGTCTCACCTCAATTCATGGTTCTTTAACTCTTCACACATGCTCTTGCTCGCTCATTCTCCGTCTCCTCTTATCAACCTCCGCTGTTCTCCTGAGAGCGAACTCTCATATAGGTATGAATGTAACATGAGGTTATTCTTTTTTATTACAGCTGACTGGGCCTGGAGAAAGAGCGGGGCCATCAGTCATCAATGAGACCTATTAGAAGGGTCAGGCAGGGGTGGGGGAGAAAGGAAAGGAGAGAGACAGAGACAGAGAGCCTGTGTGGGACAGCATTTATCCAGCATGCAGTGAGGGAGACGGGGCTAAGAGGAGAAACCCACCAGAGAGAACGAGCGGGGCCTCTGAGAGATACACATGACATGTATGGAAGCATCCTAATGAGTATAGGGACAGCTGCCTTGTACTATCCTTGAGCTCTCCTTGCCGACTCATGTCAAACTTCCAGCTCTTCTCTCAGCTCCTTTCACACCCAAATGAGAAGACACATCACTGCCAGAAAATATGCTGTATATTCTCGGAAACATTTAGAACTCTGGTTTGAATGCAGACAAAAAAAAAGAAAAAAAAAAGTTGGACTTCAGCATTTGGGTTGTCTGCCTCAACTTTTCAACATTTTTGAAAAGTAGAGGCCTAACACTTCTACGTTCGGGATGCTAATTGGTACTTGAACCTACATCCCATTGTACGAAAGCGAAATGTGTGATGACAGTAGCCAAACCAGCTACTATTGTTACGGTGACCCACCCCCCCCACCCCCCTCCCCCAACATAATGATGACACTTTGTCTACAATGATTGAAAGAAGGCCAGAATATTGCTTTATTTACTTAACTTTAAACCATGTGCCAGTAGCCACAGCGTCTGTGTTTTAAACACAATGATGACGAAGAATAATGACACAACATTCCCACCTTGAACAGACTGTGCCAGGGGCTGACGTCTCCTCTCCACTTTCTACGGCTGCGGAATTATTCACCCCTTTAAATCGACTGCTCCTTTCCTTTGCTAACTTATTTGCTCTATTCTGCAAACATCATTCACAAGAATACGTCATTAACAATGTAATTAAGTGGGGCAGGTCATCTGAAACACCAGTGCAGAGAAATGGAGATAAAATATCTATTTAGTCTGAAATCATTCATCTTCAGCAGGCACAGATGTGTTTCCGACAGTTGCCTCTTTGTAATGCGAGTGTCATGTCGCTCTATGACGTACTGCAGTTCAGCTGTCAGGTGATGAAAGCCCACCGGACAAAACAATTGAATTTGGTCCCGAGTGACGCTTTGCGCGTCCACAGAAAGAGGTTGAGTGATTATGGTATTGACTATGAATACTGAGTGACTATCACAACTGCACACACACACACACACACATACACACGACCAGCAGTGCGTGATGGTTTGTTTTAACAAGCAATTGCAAAGACGCAAAGATAAATTAAGGAGGTAAAGAATGATATTGCATGGCTACACTGCCTTCTCCTCTCCAGCTTGCACGAACACGCTCAATCACATGCTCTCACACCGACACAGTTCAGCTCAGCCTGGTCAAGTCTCCTATTGATTACTACTGAGCTGACACCTTTATCTCAGCTAAGTGGCAAGAGATGAGAAAGGAAAGGGTGAAATGGTGTGTTGGCTACTTAAAATGAATAGACTGGGGCTGTGAGAGAGATGAGGGTGGATGGTGGATGGAGGTAAGGGGGAAATGATGAAAGATGGATAACAATGAAGTCGAAGGGCACAGGACTATAAATATCGGCAGGGTAAGAAATGAAGCTGCACTGGTGGTCGGAGAAAAAGGAGAAGGAGCGGGATGGAAAAAGTGGAAGAGCTCTGACAACAAGGTGTGATAGTCTGCACCATACGTGGGCCAGCGAGTAATTGTGATGTGTATTGAGCGAGTGCTGTCAGGATGGCGATTAGCTCATCTGTGCAGCTGGAGTGGACAAGTGGACAGTTACTACAGGGCGCAGGGCCGAGTGACATACAGGAAAAGACAGAATTAAATGAACATGAGTGGCCGGAATTACCTGAGTTCATATCCTACATCTTGCAAGGTTTCCAGCTTGAAATGCCACTTTATGGAGCAGCAGAAACAAGTGACACATAAAGGACAAAGCTCCAAACGTAATCTTCATGATTTGACAACATTCAAGGCTCAGTGATGATGTGCTGAAATGGTATGTGCTACGTCTTGTAAGACTGATATATGGCCATTTTATGATGGAAAGAATCTCTACAAACTATCATAGTTTTGACTGATTATTTGACCCTCTCCATCATTTGGACCCCAACTCATGCTGTAATATATGTTTCAAACCCATGAGCATTTAGCAGATAGTTGGTGGAGACCACCAGAGCTATTATTGGACAAACAATTGTTAGAAGTCCAGACACAATAAATCTGCTAATAATTGGGAAAAAATCCTTAATGGGTAATCAATGAAAAATAATCCAACATCTAAAAAGTTTTGTAGATTCACTTTTACATTTAAATGTAAGTTGATACATTCAAAACATTTTTTTGTTTCATTCTCTGTCCCTTTTTCCATATATTTATGTCAACTGACATGTTTTTACTGTCTCATATTCCTCTCGTGTCTTCCACTCTGTCAAAGGATTGACGGATGGATGGGCGGTATAATAAACTAGCAGAGAAAAGTAGCCTGGAAGCCTGGATGCCATGAATTTCTCAAAGCTGAAAACATTATTGTTTGTCAGTAGGCACTGAGCAGTTTCTACTCGTTATGGACATAAGTAGGCAGCTGATTACCATACAGAGTCTTAATAGTCTCCAGCAGCGTGGGTGAGGAGGTAATTTCTTGATTATATTAACGTGACACTCATGGAAAGACATCGGCACAAATTCAGCAGTGCTTGTTCAAAGCATCGACAGGCCTCTGTCATCTTTTTTACACATATATGCAGTATATACATCTGTATGAGCTCCTACATACGAGGTGTCTGTGAAGTGGTTGAACAACAGGCTTTGCTCTCACTGGTGGGGGAAATGGAGAGATGAAAACCAAAGGACCATGAGAACGAGAGGCAGAACCCCTGAACTATGAATTATGCATGTTGATTGATTGCACAAAGGCAAACACAGGAAAGTTGCCAACCTGCCAGAAAAAGATTGTCAGTCAACTGAAGCAGAGGAGGTAAGGAAAGTGGGAATAACACGCTCCATTATTTATATTCTATTAATTTTTTTTTTTTTAGATTAAGTGTAGAAAATACACAATACCGTTGATGACGGCTATAGTACTTTCTGTAAGTTTATTAGTGCTCCATTTCCTAAATAAAAGACAATAGTAAAAGTGCCCAAAGTAACCACCTTATAATAACAAATTAAAAGTCAAGAAACTGTGAGTCATCATGACAATATTACAATGTCTTGATGACGTCACAAGTGAAAATCGACACATAGGAGAAGAGACGACTGCATTTGCTGCTAATAAGGAATTCAACAGTTCATGGTTTTATTATTCAGATACTTTCATTATTCAGATGATATTTACTGTGAGAAGAAGCTAAGGTCCAAAAAAACAACTGCAGAATCACCTGTATTATTAGTTACATTTGGTTTGTGTGTGTCTTTTCTACAGTAGTTTAGAAATTAAACATGTTCCTGAAATAAATCTGATCCAATGTACACAAACTAATATTTTTTTCCTAAGTTGGAACAAGAGAAAGGCTGAGGAGATTCTGTGTTTTGGGGAGTGCTGACAAATACCTGTCAATGAAATATAAGACAAGTGGCAGAATCATTCTCCAAAAGTGTACACAACTTACAATGATATTTGACCTTTTCCCTGATTTTTCCATGTTTTCCAAGACCAGAATACTTTTCAAGGTCATCCATTGCGATACTTCATGCAGTTAATGCTCCACTGCTGTTCTGACGACGTTTACCTGTCCCATCAGAAAGGATGCTCACTCAGAAACGTTTGAGCCCCGGTGATTAAGGCTCGACTAAGGCTGATTAATGCACAGACAAACCTCTGTCTGTGAGTTTAAATGGAACTGGGTGTCATATTCCCTCCTCCAGGATAAAAAAGCTAAAAGGTCTTTACAGAAATATAAGCGGTGTCTTCTCACTTATTCTTCCCTGAGAAACAATATCTGATGTTTTTCTAACAAATAAATGCATAGAATGTTGCATTATCTTATCTTCTTATCTTATCATCTATGACATATTATGCATGATGAATTGGGTAAAATTAAAGCAAGTGAGAGCGCCCCCCTCCCCCAGGTTTCATTGTAATTTTCCATTACCACTCTGTCCTGTCCTCGATTTCCCTGGAGAAGAGGAGTGCACATTCATGTTATACAAGTTGTCAATATTGACCAGGCAGCATAATTACACCAAGTGTGCCGTAGCATATTCCCTTTACGTGAGAGACTCTGCATCTGTTTTAGGTTGTTAACTTGGATGATCCGGCAAAGGTGAGCAGTCCTGGATGGAACGGATCTATACAGCCCCTACCACACCTCATTAATGGGACTCCTGGGAGTCTGACTGGAAAACAACAGCAAACCGTCTCACATGGGACAACACAGAAGGAAGTTCGGAACACGTGCTGCCGTGTCATACTGTGGCTACAAATACAGCTGGTTCAAGCTGAACAAATGCGTGAGTGATTCGTGGGGGTCAGAGGACTGGAATCATGCTTTACAAAGTGAGACAGATGTGCTGAGCAGGGTGTTTTACACCAGCAGGTTATTCATGTAATTAGGCTGGAAAGATCAATAGCCATGTTAGAATAGTTTACTGCTGAGATTAGAGCCATTTCTGGAGTGGACCATTTTAGAACGGTACATGCTTTGTTGCTTTGTTTGAACTGTGTAGTACATTGACATTTAAAAGGCATTATAGTCTTTTTGGTTCTGCCTTAGCTTCTGGTGCATTGCTTGGGATGGAATCAGTAGGATAAAATGAAATGCCTGTTTGCATTATTCCATCGTCTGCCGCTTATTCCGGTTACCGGTCACAGGTGTGCTGGAGCCGATCCCAACAGGCTAAACACGGGACACACCCTGGACGAGTCGCCAGCTCATTGCAGGGCCACATGAAGGACAGACAAACATTCACACTCACATTCACACCTACAGACAATTTAGAGAGACCAATTAACCTCAGCATGATTTTGGAGGTGGGAGGAAGCTGGAGAACCCAGAGAGAACCCACAGACTAACATTAAATTTCATTTACACTTTAATTTCACGGCACTAAGAGGAACAAATTATCATCATAAGTGGTATGAGGTTCCACTAGTGTTGGTGTAAGCGATCTGTAAACTGTACATACCGACTTTTACACAGTCTGACAAACACACATCAGAACATTCACAATGCAAGCAAAGGTGAACTGGAACTTAATATGCAATCTAAATCCGAGAGATGTCCCTGCAATGTAGCACAATTGTTGAATGTCTCTGGGATGATCGGCTTTAGGCTGATTTTAACAATGTATCAATGTATCAATGATCTGACAAATTCTTTGGTGAGTTGAGGTCAAAGTAAAAGCTTTTTCAATCATCTCAGTGAAAGTGCTGAGGAGACATGCACAAATGAGTTTTTCTTTCTCTTGCAGAATGTGTCGCAGAGTTTCAATCCTCAGCTCAGTTCCGGAGCTGAGTGTGTGATGAACTGCTGACTTGGTAAATCAGATGCTAAATAAATGCAGAAAACTGCAGTGCAACATTTCCTTTTCTAATATGGCCTCTAAATCCTCGACATCCTGTTTTTGTGTGCAGCCTTTAATGACACAAAATGCCCTCATTAGCATATTTAACACTTGCAAATATTAATTACTTGAACTCTGTGGACCGTTAAGTTAATGAGAGTACTAGGTTGGTGATCAGTGTGGAGTCCTGAGGGAATGTGCCACCGAGGGATTTGTGAGCTTTCTCTCAAACTGTATTTGACCTGCAACGGTGCTTTACCTCATGCCTCTGGTGGAGTGGTTGTGGAAGTTTTGCAGCAGCTGAGGAAGGCCCAGCATGGCCTCAAACATCACGGCCAGGGAGCCCAGCATCTCCACAAACACAGCGGAGTGCAGCAGCAGCATGGTGACCACAGCACACACCACGGTGAAGCTGAAACAAAACAGCAGGTAGTCCTCGAATGCACTCCACTTCCAGAAGTAGTGCAAGTCCAAGTCTAGAGAGGAAGAAGTACAAGGAATCCTCATTGAGACATCTAAAATGTATTTCACTTGTCAAACCTGTGATTGTAATATTCTATTCAGGCCAAGATCAAATGAAGGTGACAGGTGAAAGAAAGTGAAAACGGAACAGAAGCAGCAGTATGTGTGTGTGTGAAAGAGAGAGAGAGAGAGAGAGAGAGAGAGAGAGAGAGAGAGAGAGATTGAAAGACGATGGGTGTTCTATATGAGCGTGCATAGGAATTATGCAAAGACAGCACTCCTGAATCAATTCTCCGCACATGCATAAGTGGATGGAGAAAAGATAAATGAGATACTCCAAACATTTTACGTTTCAATTACTTTTGAATAACCTAGCGTGCCACCAGGCTATGGATTTAAAATGTGTATGACCAAAGGTTTACTGTTCATTCAGTCGCGTGAAGGTTTTACAATTATTTGTGGCCCTGGATTTGGACTAAACCCACAGTCCTGACTTCATGTCCTCAACGGCTCGTCATGTGACATGACTGACGATCTCTCATTTCTTATGTATAACTAACCAGCTTGTCTTTCCACCAATCAAACTGTGGAGACCACATACATTTTCATTGTATTTTGAAAATAACCCTTTTTGAATATTGAAAATTAATACTACTTACTACTTTTTGTTGACACAAAAGAGAGAGAATGGCAAACACCTTAAGTCTGCAAATCTCGATGGACAGGATCACATATTGTAGATTTAGGAATAATTCATCACCTCCACCAAGGAGGAGGCATTTGTTGGTTTGTCTGTTCGCGAAACAACTTGAAAACGTTTGAACGGATTTTAATTACATTTTCATTAAATAATGATAATGAAATGAAGAACAGATGATTAAATGTTGACAGTGTTTTGGATTAACATCTGGATACAGGATTGTTTTTTGAAGGATTCTTTATCATTGTGAGGCCGGCCATTGTCAGTTACAGGCTACATTCACTAATTCTCTAATCTTCTAATCTATCAAATTCTGATCCTGTTGTCAGTTTCATGTTCCATCCCAGGACACAAGACATCTTGCACTAACTGAACTGTGCCATGTTTGGCAGACAACGACCATGATTTATAGATTCATCAGACAATGGACACCAAAGACCATTGTCCACCGCTGCTGGCAGGAAGCGCAAGATGGGACAGGAGAGATTTTCATACACATACTACCACACAAACGTGGACTCTCAGGGCCTGACTTGCACCAACTGTGGCTCATAGAGGGAGACTGCGGAGCCAACAGATCCATCAGTCTATTTGAAAGAGACTAAGGTGGTCAAGAACAAACATACACTTACATTTCCAGTTTATCACAGCACTGTCACTTCTTCCCCAAACACACTTCACTGGTCCTCTTACCAAGCAATCCAATCTATTTCCCTGTATTAAGAACCTATTCTCCCTCCTCTCATCCACCCCCTCTCTCACTTCACGCCTGCTTGGTATGTTTATGTGGTAATGATGTACTGAGTAATCAACAAACTACAAATTACAAACCAAATTATCTGTAACTGTTTACCTACAGAGTTAACTGTATCTTTATGCAGATAGGAGACCTGAGGTGGGGGCTGGTCGATTTTTAATATGCCACTTTGGTGTACGTTTGTGTCTGGACAGCGAATCCAATTACACAACTCTGACAGGATGGGCATGATTTTCCATTCACGTTTTTGCGTCATATATTGCATTTTGGATGGTTGTATTTGCTCAGCAAACACGGAAGTGCCACTCCACCATCTTTATCTTCATCGCCACCGTCTCTATTTTTGGGTGAAATATTGGTGAAAGCGCCACCTATGGGCCTGGAATCTGAACTACAGTAGATGAAGTCATTCACATTGTGATGCAAATATTCTTAATATGATGCCAAATGAAAACTAGATCATTTTGGTATGTGTGTACATGGCCTCAAAGTCACCTAATGAGATCAAAGAGATAACGCCTAATCAGCATTTCCAATTTGCATGAAACAGGTTTAGCTCATAAGATAAATAAATGTAGCCCTGCTATGTGTTTTATTGAGGATATACCTCAACCCTAGATACAAGATTCCTTCATGGCTCTCGGGGTGTCATGCCAGTCAGGTGACCCGTTCTTTCCAGACATCCTGCTAGAAACAGGGCCATGCTTCAAAGAATTCACACTCCAGAGAGCTCTGAGGAGGCAGAGCACTCCTTCTACGCACTCACACAGACGCTTTGATTGCACAAAGCCCATTCAAGATCAAACGGTTTAATTAGGAAAAGAACCAGAGGATGTCAATATCTGTGTAAGACGTTATTCTGAGAATATGTGAGGTTACTCAGGCAGGTTAAGTTTGTGTCAAAGTGTGTCCATCCACATGTGAGTTCACAGAGTCGAAAGCTCTGAATGAGGAGCAGCACTGTCGATACTGTTTCAGTGCTACGCACCTCAGCAACCATTTCACATGGGCAGCTAAGAGGGGAGGGTGGATGATTCAAGGCAAATGGCACAGGGAGTATAGGGAGTCAGGCAGAAAGAGTGAGTTAGTCAGGTGGATATATGGAGGTTATACCAAAGGCATTTCCCATCAGGCCAAGCAGAGAGTGCAGGAGAAAGCTCAGAGGCAACTCCAACACAAAACCACTGATGGAGACTGTCACCTCGAGAGCCTCAAAAAGGCTGACTCAGCATGTCTGTCTTCCAGCACGACGTCTCAGGTCTGTGTCTACTCGGTGTACTGAAGCGTTTGAAAGTCGCGGTTTGACATATCTTGTAGGCCATTTATTCAGTGTTTGGATCACTGGTCTGATCCACTGAGAGGTGAGAAATCTCACAGGACAGATCAGTTTGCATTTGGCAGTGCAAAATAAGAACCCCCCCATACTCCTGTATCCACAAATATCTGACAATGCAAGTGACTACATTCATCCATATCCCAGTCAGAGCAAGTCTGTGGCCAGATGCCATCCCAAAGGATCTCTGCACTGAGTGGACAAGTGACCTGTGCTTTACAGTCCATGAACGCAGCACATGGAAGACTGAGAGGACAGACCGACCAGGAACAAGCCTGTAATGCACTCTTGTCGGGTTTTAATGGGGTAACCACAGGCACTCTCTAACCATTTGAAAGGGCAGATTACTGATTACTGAACCACTCTGACCTCGCTCTCTGAAAAACAAAAAGGGGGATTGTCTCTGTTCTGTGAGTGGCAAATGAAAGATTACTCGGTTCACTGGAGGTACAGGTGAGGAGAGGCTCAGGTAGAGGAAAGTGCCCATTACACTCTAATCCTCACATTTCCTCTGGCATTTCTTTAAATATTGCAGAAGCTTCTAAAAAAATATGACCCTGGCATTGCAAAATACACGACACCACGTTCCACATGAAATGTGGGAAAACATGTACTTCATGTGGCTCAATTCTAGTATTCACATCCATTATGGGTCAGGTATGAATTGTTTTCTCGTGTGTCAGATACAAACAGTGCTGACTCAGAACTGCACCTCCTTTGGGGCAATTTCTCTGACGCACTAATGACACTCGGGAGCACAAAGATACTGACTAGCTGAGATAATGAAGTAAACCTGCTGAGAGTCGCCTGTGCCCTTGAAGGTATCAGGGGAACATTTCCAGAGAACGAAATTTGATTTTTTTTCATAAAAAATGAATAAAAACAGTTACTTAACAGGGAAAAAAACCCATTAAAATCCTAAATGAATGGGTTATCTCGTTCATCTATGCCTCATACACATGGTTTGGAATCTCTCAAATGAGCTACTGAACTGAATGTATTTCACACCATAGAAATGAAGGTTCCCAGATTGTGTGTGTGTGTGTGTGTGTGTGTGTGTGTGTGTGTGTGTGTGTGTGTGTGTGTGTGTGTGTGTGTGTG
>JBBMJM010126100.1:0-13318 GCA_037832705.1 Centriscus cristatus
ACACACACACACACACACACACACACACACACACACACACACACACACACACACACACACACACACGTTCAAAACAGCTCTCTGCATATTCAATGGGTGTGAGCCACAGTTCAGCAGCACAGCATCAAAAAAGTAAGTAAGTCCCATTTAAAGTATCATTCAGTGTTGATGGCAGCGTTGGAATAAAGACAGACTGGTTAAACCTAATAGTGATAACTTAGAGAAGCTTAAATGGTTTAGAACCTACCAGCTGCACCTTGTGGGAATATTTCTTCCCCTTGTCTTTCAAACCCAAAACTCAAAGCGAGGATTTTTTCTACATTTGGATTTTGATGTTCAGTAGATGAGTGTTTACACAGATGTGAGTGTGTGGTGTGTGTATGCAGTTGATGCACTAATTTACTGAAACTTTGACCTGATTTCTGTGGCCTCACACAAAAAAACACCCAGAGTTAAGTCCCGCCCCCTCACAATACTGTTGGTATGCCTGCAACCTACCGATGAGGAATCGATAAGGGTATTGTTACATCGGTAGGGCGTCCAGTCCATTCATCCCAAAGACAAACATTTGTTCTATTCCGGCTAAAAGTAAATCATCCGTCATCGCAACAATAACAGTAATGGTGTGTTGTACATTATGCTGGTCAGTGGGTGATTTTTATTTTTTATTTTTTGTCCCGTTCAAAAACCTAAACCCTCCAATTCAGGTCAAAGAGAGCGGTTTGTAACTTGCTCTTTGAGGAGAATAGTTTAAAAATTGAAACTTCCAAAAGTTAGTCAGGACACATTTGTACCGAGTGTATTGATTGGTCAATGGTCACTTTGACCTGACCTGTGTGTAACAGACATTGACGTTGATGCGGTTGACCTAAGCACTGTTTGGAATGTCCTGTTCTTTTCATAGTGGTTCCCAGTTTGAAGGAACATGAGCAGAATGCTTGCGATGGCTCATGATTCCGGTTTTGAACAGGGCAGCGCTGGCGGCTCTGTAGAATGGATGGTGGTTATCGACACTAACCCCTGATCTGAATGGACAATGGGTCAAGATGAAATTAAGGACGCTGTCTGTATGTTTTTTAACCACTGTTGTCTGGTTAATTAGTGATATGAAAATATTTTACTGAAAAAAATGAGAAATGTTCTGTTGGTGTGTAGACCTCCAACAAGGCCAGTAATCATCAAATCACCCATTTATGGGAAAGTTAAATTTGTCAGGTGGTACATTCGTCTCTTGCTATATCAGAATTCATTCATCAGCCAAACCGACTGAAAACATGGAAACCAGCGTGAAGTGTCCAGGACTAATCCCCCTTCTGCAGGATTCTAATCTAATCTTGACCAAAACATTTTACAAACAGTTTGATATATGTGCTCATTCCCACTCACAACAACAAATATTTACTTTCACAATTGTTTTTTTTTTTACATTCCAATTCTAATTGTAAATACTTATGTACAGAATATTGCTTTTTCCCCCCTTTCTTTTTGTTTGTTTTACCAAACACAACCCAGTGACCCTTATGTGTCCCAGTGTTTTTTTCCCCCAGTGTTGACAGTGGTCGGACTGGCGTTACGCTGCGTCTTATGTCAGATGTCGCCAGGATTGACGGCTTCACTTCATTCTCACACGACCTAAATGGATCCGCACTAACTCACTCCCCGTTACCCTTTATTCTTAGGGGATCACACGCCTCTTTTCCAGAATTAACACACCTGAACACACCACATATCTTATGTAGTTGTGGTAAAGTTAATGGCCGCTGTGTTGTTGATCCTGGCACTGATTAACCAGCAACAGGTCTGCTGGCACACTTCCCTAAAAGTATTTTGCAATCAGTGTGAGGTCCGATGGTGATCATTTTGTGTGTTCATATTCTGTCACAGATCCTCGTTGGTTCTAACTGGATCTAGAGAAAGAGAGAGAAAGAGACTTAATAAAACCCCAGCATGGAACAACGTCTGGGGTTTCTTTACATCCTTTTACACTGATTTATAATTCAACTGAATATTGAACACACTTGGACTTCTTTGCAATTTTCACGTTATGAACAGAGCACGGTGAGTCGTTCACTCAGACACTAGGTGTGTTCTCCCATTTGAAACTGAACTGAACTTTGACCCAGATATGCCTCTGTCAGTACATCTGTTCTATTCTATTCAAGTCACGTCTCAGTCATAGACTGAATCAGAGAATCAGAGGGCTGCCAAGTGAAACTATGGCTCCAGTCGATCATCTGTTATGTCAATTGCATTTATTTTTCTTTTTCAAACCTGACTCCTCTCCCTGAAGTCTAATTAACTTTCAGGACTTCTTAAAAAAGTTCCTGCAGGGAAAGAAGTGTCACCGTTTTGATTCAAAACCTACACGTGCAGCAGCAAGATCTCACTTTGGCCTCCGACTGTGAAAACATCCTATTATCTTGTGTTTTCATTTGGCTTCTTGAGTGTCCTTGAATAATAACAACACTGCTGCCGGCAAGGAGATCCCTGTTAACTCCCAGTGAATAGACTGGCCCAGTAGAGGGCCTGTAGTTAGATGACATTAGGGACAAAACAAAACATTGCACTAAGTGGAAAATAATTTCTTCAATCACACACCATTGTCCGCAGAAAAGGCTTCAAGACAAATATTCAAAACAGCAAAACACAAACAGTAAAGCGCTAAACGGCGGTGACTTAATGATGTCGCAGTGGAGCGCACTCCGATGTTTTTATCCTCCTAATGAGATCATCTATGTGTTGCTAAGCAAACGAAAACCCTCCATCTGTTTCCTCCTGCGATTGAAAAGGCACCTGCGTTTTGGTCTCTCATAAAATTGACAAACCGTCACGCTGTATTTGGAACCTCAATGACCCCCCCTCATATCCTGTTTCAGCAGAATAATAATATACACAATCTATATAACAATAACTGTGCATCACACGCATTCATCCTGTTTTCCATGTCAAAGAAACACTAATTTACAACCACAGGCAGCAAATTGCTTAAAATTTGCGAATGTCAAAAAGCTCCAGTTCCAGGATCGTCCATCAATTATCAATGATCTCTTCTACCACAGGATGTGCCTGCAGTAGACCAGCTGCAGCCTTAGCGGACGATGGCCTCCTCTCCTGGCCTGGACGCTGACTCGTTACCTCAGCGTCAGCTTCAGGAGGTGGACAGCAAAGCATCGGGGAGGCTGAGCTCGCCGGGAGTCCTGCAGGCTGTGTACAGCCCTCCTCTGGGCATGGACGGCCACACTGTGTGCATTGCCTCCCCCTACACGGACTGTAGCCACGAGTACGGCCACGGACCCCTGACCTTCTACGGCCCCTCCGTGCTGAGCTACACCAGGTCGCCGGTCGCTGACAGTTCGTCGTCTCTGTGCCCATCTCTCAGCCCCTCGGCCTTCTGGCCATCCCACAGCCACCCCAGCGAGCCCTCGCTGACCTTGCGCTGCCCCCAGCCTCTTCTGTACAATGAACCTAGCCCACATACGCACTGGCTGGAGTCCAAAACCCACGGTATCAGCCCCAGCAGGTACTTACACCTCTCAGTACACTGAACACACTCGAAACTTACCATCTGGTTCTATAAGTAACAAGGAAATGACCACTGCATGAGGGGGTGGGGGGGGGGTCATTGTATTCAGGGTGGTAAAGTGTTCTAGAAAGTACTAAATGAGCTTCTTACCACTAGTGATGTAACGGGACATTGGCTCAATTCTAATAGAGCCACATGTTCTTGACTCTATTTCATTTATCTCTGTCAATACAGTTAATTAAGTTTGCTACTTGATATAAGCAACATCTCCGGTGAAATGTGATATTGACAGGAGCAATGGGTGCTGGGAGAAAAGGTTTAATTTTCAGTGCTCGACACCGTCAGCGTCCCACAGACGTTTTACTACCTGACGGAGGACTGACGGCAGGTGATTGACCAAGTATAATTCCAAATGTCAAGTTGTTCCTTTTTCTGTCTGTGATGCGTCTGCAGCTCCGTTCTCAGCTGTAACAAGTTGATGGGGAAGAGATCAGAGGAAGGTGTTAACTCCTCGTGTTCATCTGCAGCAGGGAAGTCGGACACACACTTCTGCGCTGTGTGTCACGACTACGCCTCTGGGTATCACTATGGCGTGTGGTCCTGTGAGGGATGCAAGGCTTTTTTCAAGAGGAGTATCCAAGGTTTGAACTATTCCTTTCGATGCTTTTTCCGTGACCTCTCCTCATCCATCAACGTGATCGTGAACTCTTTTCTTTTATTGCCAGGACACAATGACTACATCTGCCCCGCCACGAACCAGTGCACAATAGATAAGAACCGGCGCAAAAGCTGTCAGGCCTGCCGCCTACGCAAATGCTATGAAGTCGGCATGATGAAGTGTGGTAGGCAATCGCTTTTTTTCCACGTCCAAGGAAGACATCCTTTAATTGGTTCTCTGTTGGCTTGCATGAGCGAGACTGCCTCTGAATGACATCATCGCTGATTCTGGCTCAGTCTCATTAGAGCACACTGCTGCTTTTGTGGACCAATCTACAAACAAGATTGCTGTCGGAATCCTTACATAAAAACATATGCATCATCATATCACATGTATGCAGATGAGACTTTTCTGGACTCAACGCCCAAAGACAGGCGTTCGCTGCTGCCATGGCAACGGTATTAAAGAGGCATTCAAAGGTCTAATGACTTGGGTCTATAATACTTCTGTCATTAAGTGTTTTCTGTTCTCCAGCCAAATATCCAAATATGTCACATCAATAGAGGTTTGAAATCCGAAATCATGCTAATTGCCCCCCCCACCCCCTCCCCATTGCAAATATGTGATACTGTGCTCTTGAATGCAGACACAGCTGTAACGATGTTACATTGCTTTAGCTGCTGGTCTTAAAATTCTCTTTTAAAGTCGTGGCTGGTGGTTCTGGCCTTCTAGACCGCGGTTCCGCGGTTGTTGGCCCCAACATGCACTTCTTGAAAGAGAGAAGGGGAGGAACGTCTAAGTTTCAGTTTGTTAGCAAAGCTGTCAATCGTCAAGCAAACATGTCAAATATGATTGAAAGAAAGCTGAGAGGATTTAGTTTTTACCCTTTCTTGATGTGTTCAACCACCAGGACTGAGGCGTGAGCGCTGCAGCTACCGTGGAGCCCGGCACCACCGCCGAGGTGGACTCCACTCTCGGGGTCAGACGGGCAGGAGTCTGGAGCTCCGGGCCCAGCATCTTCTTCACCTCGAGACACCTCTCACCACGCTTGCACCACTCCCGCAGGCGAAGCAAACGCATCCCACAGCCATGAGCCCGGAGGAATTCATCACCCGCATCATGGAGGCGGAGCCACCAGAGATTTACCTCATGGAGGATTTGAAGAAGCCATTCACAGAGGCCAGTATGATGATGTCTCTCACCAACCTTGCTGACAAGGAGTTGGTCCTCATGATCAGCTGGGCCAAAAAGATCCCAGGTACGATCAGAAATGCCGGGTTTACAGTACGTAGAGATTCTCTGTGGTGCTGTGCATCTGGGGCATTTTATAATAAGTATTATTTATTAACCAGAAATAAGAGACTAAAATAGATTAAAATCAGAAATGTAGTGTCCAGACAGCTGTGAATATTCCAAGTTAATTAGGAATGTTTCTGACAGGCAACTATGAGATATTCAGTAAAACGCATAATATTTTACACGATTTTTTTTTGGCATTCAGTGCTCTGGTGCTTCGGTCTGACATTTCGAAATGACTCAGGGGCTTTTACTTGGTCTTTCCTGAGTGAAAGTGCCATTTCAAGGTTAAGGTCAGGATAAACATTCACTGTGGATGTTTCTAGGTCATTGGAAGCCGTTTAACCGTTTGGCTTTATCACCATCAACAAGTGCAACTTGTGGAAGTGAGACGTGCCAGTTAACAACAAATCTGCAGCTACTGTAAACACATCCTGTCCCGTCGGTCACGTCACGTGGTCATGTCAGCCTCTCTTCAGTGTTAACGTGCAGGGGTGACAAAGAACATCAGTTCTTCAGAAGAACTTTATCTCCGTCCCAGTGTTCACACTTATTTCTCAAGTCTTTAAAAAAAGAACTTGAGAGCACAGACAGGTTTAACATCTAAACATCCCTCTCCACTCAGATGGCAACGAAATACAAATATATTACATGAATAGATTACAGCATCAACGTGGCCGACTAATGCCATTTTCCTCTGTGCGGTGTGCCCGAAGGCTTTGTAGAACTGAATCTAGCAGACCAGATCCACCTGCTGAAGTGCTGCTGGCTGGAGATCTTAATGCTGGGCCTCATGTGGAGGTCAGTGGACCATCCAGGGAAACTCATCTTCTCTCCGGACTTCAAACTCAACAGGTGAGGAAGGAAAAATGGAATCCACGCGTCCAGTGGCTGGACGAATGAAAGATGGATGACGATCGATGAAGTTAATCTGCTGACATCTTTACCAAGACGTCACTGTCCTCAGCATCTTTCTTAGCAAACGTGCGCCCATGGTACTGTGTCTGTCTGTTCTTACCTCACTGACAACTTGAGCCACATCTTATATCCACAGCAAAGAGCGTGGCTCGAAATATCGTTATGCTCTTTGGTAGAAGTGGACGTGACAGACTTATCCAGATCAGAATTCTCCAAAGGCCGACAAACGGGTCAGCAAACAGCCGCTCCTTCACCAGGACGGTTCAGAAATCTCCCAACGCTCCTGCAGGATACACAGACGTGATGATTTTAGTCAAACAGGTCTCTACTCTTTGCAAGAAATATCTAAAAGGAACATGTGACCAATACAACCTAAACAAAGATGTTCTATGCTAAAAGAGTATAGAGATGTCACAATCTGCTGTACATTAAAAGTGTAATTCAGACACTCAAATCAGTTCATCATGTCATGTTAATAGTCAATAGTGAGTATACCTGTGGGTGTGTTGGTGGGATCGTGAGTTACACCTACAGTACATGGGCAGACGGACACTGCTGGTTACACACACCGAAAACACACAGACCGAACTTGTTGGAGGGCTCAGGGAAAGTGAAAGTGGTAATTATGGTGGATTCTTGCAAATTATGATGACACTATTACTCCCTATTAAAACTAGAACAATGCATTCGTTATTAAATTAGTTCCACATGAATCAAACTGTTTGTAACCGATCAGTCAGTGGAAGTGAAGTTTAAATGAATAAAAAGTCTTAGTGACAGAAATTCCAGTTTCCAGTCGGTGAAATCGTCCTGCTCACGTGCAGCCACCACGTGTTTGCCACAACATGGATGGCAGTGCCGATGTAATCTGCTCTGATTGTTCCACGCTGACAGGTTGACATCACATAATAAACAGGGAGTTGACTTGGACCTTGAAGCTATAAAGATATCAGCAACAATTGCTGCACATATATCACTCTTTCTTCTGAACTGCTGGCACTGACGCTTCCTGCCAAAATTCTTTTATCTCTCAATGTTCTCTTCTACACTGACCTTCAACTTTGGCCAGATGACAACCAGCTGTTTCACAGTTCGGTCCTGTAGGAGAACACTTAGGGATCGGAGTCGTTGGAGTTCAGAGGTCAGTCGGTCCAATTTGATCTCAAGTGGGCCGGACTGGTAAAATACAGTGATGACATAATAACCAACAAAGAACCCAACAAAGAAGTATATTATGAAAACATTCGCAATCAATGAACGATCCTTTTAAAATAATAACCAACAATATTCGGCCTCAGTTTATCATTTGAACATGTGCATTACAACTGGAAGCGGATCTACAAAAGATTCCATAACAGTTAACTGGAATTAAAAATGAAGTCAAAATCTTGAATCCATTAAAAATTCACAAACATGTACTCATCTGTGTGGTAATTCAGACCACCTGAACCGATTCGCCAAGCGAAGTTGGAGCCATGAAGGAAGATAAATAACTTATCTCTGGTTCTCAGCTGTACTAAAACAGAGGAACAGGGGAAGCATATATTTTCTCATGAACAATAATAAAGTTACATTAGCTGGTAATAGGTATCTTATCCGCTTTTCGATATACACAAGGCCGCCGGTGTTCCGAGAAAGAAGCAAGTGTTAACTTTTGTTCCCCGCTGTTTGATGTGTCCGATGGAAACGGAAGCAGAGTTTAAAGATGGATGACCCTGAACTGAATCGGTCTGCTGGGATGCCTTCACACTACCACCAACAAACAACGTGTTTTCAGGCAGCATTGCCTAACACGTCCCTGTCCTGTTGCCTTTTTGCCCAAAAATCTGTTCGGCAGCTGCATAAATGCAAGAAATCAACACCTACAGACCAGAACCGAGAGAAGAACTGGCTCAAAGAAAGTGAGAAACAAGGGAAGACCAAACAGTCTGCACACAGGTTTAATGAGAAATTAGATCAATGTGTGTGTGTGTGTGTGTGTGTGTGTGTGTGTGTGTGTGTGTGTGTGTGTGTGCGTCTCAGCATGGAGGGGTGTGTTGTGTACTGTGAGTTTGAAACAAAGCAGGCAAAAGATGGATCAATCAGCCAACCAGGGAAAAGGGCACATGTTCTTCAGCTTCTCTGGCCCCTGCCTGCCCAGTGTTAAGTGGAAGAGCTGTTTTTTTGTTGTTTTTTTTTAATTAAAAAAAAAAAAAAAACATACCATAAACACCATCCTTTTCAGTTTGCAAACACTTTCTCCAACATGACTGGCATCCACATGTAGTTTGAAAAGCTGATCAAGATGCTGTGCTAACAGAACTGAAGCAGAACACATTAGCGTGAGCATTAGCATCTAATCAGGGTTAGATTGGAGACCATGTTGTTCTCGCCTTTAGTAAATCAAAGCAGACCAACCTATTGGGGGAAAACCACACACCCACGACCCAGTAGCCTGGGAAAGAACATTACCCACCAGTAAGATCCCCCCCAGACACACACACACACACACACACACACACACTCCCCAAAGACAACTGCTAGCCTAACCCAACGCTAACCAGCTTCAACAAATCCAAAACAGCAAACATTCCTAAAAGAGCTCAGACTCTAACATGCACATTGTCTTCAAACCCACAAGACAACAGAAGGCTCCTTCCCCAGCCACACTGGACTGACTCAGACAAAGAAAACAATCAAACAACCATTGAAATGCACCGCAAGACGATGAGGCCTCCGAAAACAAACAGCTTCAACTAGCAAACAATGCTAGTGCCAATAGCACAGATTTAATCAGAAAGGATTTAAGAACTACTAAGCGTTCAACAAGAACAACTTACCAATTTAAAGAAAGGACAAGACCCCATTTTGTCACAAACAGGGGTGAGACCACACAGTCTGTGTATATAGTTTAATGACACAATAAAGTGCGAGGTGTGTATGTCATCATGCCAGCAATGTTTGCGCTTGAGCGTGTGAAACAAACAAAGCAGCCGAGCAAACATATGTGTGAGCATTTCAGCCAGGGAAGAGAGGGCCAGAGAGGTGCAGGCCTCACCTTATATCTGCTTCTCTGGCCCCGCCCACCCAGGTTAGCAGCAGGTGAAGGAGGAAACTCCTCCCACCATCTTCCTGAAGCAGAGGAAACAGAGTGAAATGGGGACACAAATGACAACACATGACTGCATTATCGACATCAAAATTCTGTCTCAAATATGGATTGTCATAATCCCCTAAGGTTTTAATTAGTCTAATTTCTTTATTCTGGATGAAATACGTGATTCTGTTTCGTTTGACTCTCATAAACTTATCTCAGGACACTCTTATGTTCTTTAATTCACAGAAAATCAATCTTTCATGAAGCATCAGTTGTGTCTTCCGGTTGTTTGTGACCGGAGAACCCAGGATAACTCGAGTTCAATACTGAAACTAATGCATGCGGATTATGGAGACTTCCTCTGTGATCTCTGGACACAGACTCGGGTTCGGCTTTCAACTTTACCACGGAAACTGTCACGATAGGACTGATTAACCTCGGTGTGTTTTCACAATGAGACTTGGCTTAATGCTGATGAGTAAGACTGTTAGCTGGCAGTCGGAGGAAAACATCCTGCAGACAAATCCATCCCTCCCTCCTGCCCCAGTCCGCCACCATCAGTCTTCATCTCTGTCAGTCTCTTCTCTTCTAAAGTGAAAAACCAGATCTGTCCTCTGTGGTCTGTCTCTTTGTTTGCATGACTAACAAGAGCAACTCTTGCCCGTGCAGGGAGGAGGGACAGTGTGTGGAGGGCATCATGGAGATCTTCGACATGCTGCTTGCTGCCACCTCTCGGTTTCGTGAGCTCAAGCTGCAGAGGGAGGAGTACGTGTGTCTGAAGGCCATGATCCTCCTCAACTCCAGTGAGTTTCACTCCGTCATCGCCGGGGCCCTCAGGATAGAGGCTTCCGCCCCTTCCGGTCATGTTTTTGGTTATTGCATAACCCAGATAGGTGCTTTGTTGTGGTTACTGAAAGAATAATCTGAAACTAAGTGGGTCAATGACAGCTGTCACTTATCTGACCTGCAGGATATCTGACCTGAGCGAAAAGTAAATGAACCATTACAAATGTGCCTGCATTTATTTAAGTATTTATGCTTTAAACTAAAAAACTGTGAGATATGAATGAGACATGAAAATAGCATTGTCATCAAATGTGAGTTCTCCTCGTACATTAACAGAACATTGAGATCAGTTGAAAACGGTTCTAGGCGAACTGACCCGTGACGATGGACCTTTAATACCATGAAGCATTTATTTTTTCTAACCTCTCACGTGCCCCCAGGGGCCAACGTGTCCTCCCCCGCTCTGAAGCTAGCGGGAGCAGTGAGCGTCCTTTCCTTGTGTGCTCACAGCGTCTAACAGTTCCTCCCTCACAGGCACCCGGTCGTCTGCCAGATCGCGTTCTCACCACTGCAGTGCAAATAACTCTGAATTGTGCAAGAGTCGGCGAAGTTTGAGGAAACCAGGATATGAATTTTTTTTAGGATTTATGAATTTGGACTGATGGAACATTGCGTCTCTGCCATTCCTTTGCTGCTGTTTGGACTTAGTGATCCACAGGTTTCCCTCAGAGGACCTCGTCCAGTGTCTCTTTGTGTCTCTCACATACAAACTTTGTTTGTCGATCACACCTAGTTAATCAAATAGAGATATTCTATCAGAGAGAAAAATGTATTTAACGTGATAAAAATGGGACTTAGTTCAACATTGACTTTAATTGTGGTACAGAGCACCAAACCGGTGACTCGAGCTGGTAGCACTTGCTGTTGGGGTTAAAATGATTCGATGGACTGCGTTGCAGACTTGTGTACGAGCTCCCCGCAGACGGCTGAGGAGCTGGAGAGCAGGAACAAGCTGCTGCGTCTGCTGGATGCAGTGATTGACGCTCTGGTCTGGGCGATTTCCAGAATGGGCCTGTCCACGCAGCAGCAGACTCTGCGTCTCGGGCACCTCACCATGTTGCTCTCACACATCCGCCACGTCAGGTAGGGTCTCTATCTGTCCGTCCGTCGGCCCGTCCGTCTGTGTTCTGACAAAAAGGAACCTATGTCTCCGCAGCAACAAAGGCATGGACCATCTTTCCACCATGAAGAGAAAGAACGTGGTTCTGGTGTATGATCTCCTCCTGGAGATGCTGGACGCCAACACATCCAACGGCAGCCAAACGTCCTCATCTTCACCGAGCTCCGACACCTACTCGGACCAGTACCAATACACGCAAGCCCCTCCCAGCAGAGACCTGACCAACAACGACTACTCTGCACCTCCCAGCGGCCCGGCTGACGCCCTGACCCTCGACTCACAGCTGCAGGTTCCAGACTGCCACGCCTCACCTCCATCTCACAGTCTGGTGGCGGTTCACATGACAGGGGAGAGTACGGAGTGAGTACAGGACGTGGGTATGTGGTGGAAGTTTGATTTCTCCAGTTTTGATCATGTGCATGCTTTTAGATGCATCGCTGAAAGAAAAGACAAATGTTAAATGATGAGTACAAATTAAAAGCAATATGTCCGTACCATACACCAGGGATCGACTGTACCCCCCCACCTGACTGTCTTCATGTGTAAAACGACAAGAAATTTACAAAAAAGAAAAAGAAAAGCGTGCTGGACATTAACTTTAGAAATAAGTATAGTATTCTTAGTAAAGAAAACAAAACATGGTGTGGGTCTGCTTTGAAATTCCAGTCTGTTTGATGAAAATCAACTCAGTGGTGGATGTGTGAACCCACTGACTATCTTCTTTTTCTCTTAGTTACGTCCCTCTGGAGCCATGGTCTGTGAATTCGGGGGACGTAGGTCCTTCAGGTGAAGAAGGCTCTTCCATCGTCAGTGATCGAGTTGTCATGGAAACCCCTCTGTAGGGGTGACGGGACTGAAGACACAAAACAGAGACTGAGACTTCACAACATCTCCCCCAAAGACTGAAAAAGAAGGAAACAAATCCCATAAAAAAGTGCTGTTGTGAGGTAAAGCGTTCTTCACTCGCTAAGATGTTTGTTGGGTTTTTTTGGGGAGGGGGGTGTCCTTGATTGAATGTATATTTTGTTTTTGTCAACTGATATTTCTTTAGTCAGTCCCTTAGTTTTGTTATACAGTGTTTGTATCTTTTTTGCATCTTGGTGTGTCGTCCAGAACAAACCATCCACAAACCGCCCGCTATTATTCACAGGAAGGTGCATGAAGTCCACTTGCTTAAAGGTAGATAAAAACACCTAAAAAATGTGTTTTCTTTCACTATCTCGGTGTTCTTTTCTTCACTGCTACTGTGTACTTTGGTGTATCTCGGTGCAAGGACTATTTTTACACTCTTTGTACAAACTACTGTCATTTACGTCAACAAGCAGCATGTGGCCTTTTAACAAAATGACTGTTAAAATAGCTTTGTTCTTAATTCATCTGCTTAAACTAAGGCTGGTTTTACAAGGTTTATATGGAGCACACGTTAAAGACAAATCTAACAGCTAAAAAAACAACCACAAACAAACAGACCTGGATCATTTTGACATTTTTGTAAACTACATTATTTCTGGAGTCCATGTTTTAATACAAGAACGATTATGGTTCTTGAAAAAAAAGCAAGACATAAAAGCTAAACATTAGTTTAACTGTACTTGTTTTTTTTAGAAAAAAAAGAAGCTGGATTTATGGATGAATTTTTCAATGTGCCATCACGAGCTGTGTCTCATACCAGCCTGACTCAGTCGTAGATCTGAACACACTTTCTCGCTGTTTTCTTTTTTTTTTTTTCCCCTGTGGCTTGTACATGCATGAACACAAGCTAAAGCTGAAAATATTTCACTCTGCAGTTTGTATACAGTTTCATATCTCTGATTTTATCTCGTCCGAGGTGTCAAGTGGATGTTTTTTTTGGAATATGGCTTCAAAGTAACATCAAATGTC
>JBBMJM010126130.1:0-13312 GCA_037832705.1 Centriscus cristatus
GTGTGTGTGTGTGTGTGTGTGTGTGTGTGTGTGTGTGTGTGTGTGTGTGTGTGTGTGTGTGTGTGTGTGTGTGGTATGCAAATGAGGAATCACTTAATGAAGCAGATGTGTGGGATGGTTTAACAAAAGCCTTGGACAATATTAAACAAGCAGAAGTTGACTTATTGTGCCCTGGAAGATCAAATACCTTGCAGCAGAAATTGAAATGACAATGTTTGTGAATACATGAAGTGTCACATTGCAGATATATACCAGAATATGGGAGATTTTATTGTGGAATAGACATTCATTAACAATGAAGGCAACTTTAAAATTTTCCGCTTCCATTTTTAGAGCATCTGCGGTAATCAAGGCCACAGGAAAGTTGGAAAACAGATGCGACCAGTGTAGGAAAACACATTGACGGTTTAATGGATGGGAAACACTTTTTGTTTCCTGTTGTCATCCTGGAATAAGTACATCTGTCCATAAGCTTAAAACCACAGAGAGCTCTACCATGAACTCGTACCCTTTCCATTTTCTACCAAGAATCCCTTTTGGCCGTCTGAGTTCATCAGAAGACAGCTACACCACTTGTAATCATGCCACTGACTCAGGATGAATGAATGAACATGGAAATGAGGCAGTTTGCTGGTTTGAAAACAGGGATGAGACAGAGATGTGTCACCTGCAAGCAACTGGCTACGGACCAGATTAGCTTCGCGTCTAAGTTACCATGGTAACTAACTCAAAGTTAACCTCCCGTTATGTAAGAGGCTGAAGTTAAACCTGCTCTCTCAGTTTTGAGTTACTAATTGCACCAACAAGGCCTTTAAGATCATCCGGTGTGACCAGCAGTGGCACAACAAACTGCCACCCTGCGGTGACTTTGAAGTCCTGGGAAACATGCAGGATCGTTAAATGTCAGTGTTTTCTCTGCTTGTGATTAGAGTTGTTGGACCAGAGCGTCATAATTCAACCTTGCAAAGAATAACTCTTCTGTTTTAACACTGGGTTATGACTACGGAACAGAGAACTGCGGATCAGAACAACCTCTTTGCTCTGGTTGTCTGTGGTTGCATATGATTGGAAACGTTACAGCTCTGCCAGACCTTTATCTCCATTCCTCACATCTTCCTTCTCCTCAGTTTGGCCTTCATCAGTGAAACACATGATCAAAAGAAGGTCAGATGACTTGGAAAGCCAGCAACATTCCATTATTCTGACATAAAAGGTTTCCTTGTCAGTTCTTGCCAATAAAAAAGCCTGACATCTGGAATTAAGACAGCATTTCATTGTAACCCTGCAGTTATACTTTTAATTAAAATATGCTAAGGAAGAAAATGTGTCCATAAATTTAAAACAGAAACCGTTGAGAGCCCGTGTTTTTCGCACATTAGGCCAAAAGAGAGTCAGGCAGATTCAAACTACACTCCACCGTCCTGCCTTTGACTCACTGACACTGATTTTCCTCTTGGCACACGGGCACGAAATATAATTTGTTTAAAATGGTGACATTATTTGTGCCCAAGGCATCAATTATCATAATGCCTGCTTTTACCAGTAGCGCGCGCACACACACACACGCACACGCACACACACGCAGCGCGGTGCACTTGCTGCGCTCCCCTCTCAACCCTCCTTCCCACGATCCGCCCACCATCTCGGGACTAGAGTCACGTGTCTGCTCGCCTCGAGTCTCTCCGCGAGCCGCCGCCGTCACAAAATCAAACTCACCCTGCGCCAGGTGCAGAGCGCGAGACCGGAGCGGCACAGAGGTGTTTACGGACACTGGGTGAATGCAGCACCGGTGGCGGACAGTGGAGCTGGTCCGCTGCACTGACCCGAAAGGTTCGCCGCGTTGGCCGCAAACGGAGGAGCTATTACACGGAGATGGGATTCGCACCGTTTGGTGCGAATCCCTGCGATCGGGTGCGGGGTGTGTGCGGACTTCCAGCCGCTTTGGCTTCAGCGATGAGATGAGAAGTGGACCTGCCGTGTGTGTTTGCTAACCGGAGCTCAGTGTTTCACCATGCGGGCTGTTTCGGCAAACTTCTTCGCTCTGCTCCTCCTGGGCGTCTTGGCGAGTGTTTTCTACGTGTGGAGCAGCCTGGAGAGCCGTTTGGAGCGGCATAAACGGAGGTTCGCGTTACCGGGTGGAGGGTCTTTATACTCGAGCCTCCCTGTGGACCTGTCCGCCAAAACTTTCCGGTCGTTGCTGGCCGTCCCAGGGGCACAAAGACCCGGTTTGGGGGGCAAAGTTGAGGCGCACAACCTCAGCGGGATCTCAGTAGGAAGTCGCGATTACCATGTGAATGGGGATAACAAGAGGTCAGGGCGGAGGGAGGGTCCGGTCAAGCTGGCCTCCCCGGTGGAAGATGGGATATTTTGGGGTGAATGGCTTGAAGGTCTCCTCCCGGTGGGCTTCACGGAGGAATATGCCCGCGCCTGGCGTGAGCGAGCCAGGACTCACCGGGTTGTAAAGCTGGAGCCTGGGTGCGGACGGATATCGAACCAGCTCGCCACCTTCGCGGACGGGACCAAAGCGTGTGTGCGTTACGGCATCAACGCAGATCAGGTGCAAGGCGAAACTTTGACCTATTACCTCGCCTGTTTGCTCGGCATCTCGAACCTGCCTCCGTTGGCGCTGTCCCAGCTGAGCCCCTACAGCGAGCAGTGGGCGGCTGTGAGGACGCGGATAGAGGGACTGCAGTGGAGCGACCGAGCCGTGGTGTCGCTCACCGACTGGATCTCCAACCTCACCGGGGTGGTCACACCTGCGCCGCTCAGGCAGGAGAGCAGCGGGCTGCACCCGGTGACCGCCGAACTCCGCAACAAGACCACCGCGCAGCTGCTGGAGCTGATGCAGTGGACTGATCTGATCGTGCTGGACTACCTGACGGCAAACTTCGACAGGCTGGTCAGCAATCTGTTCAGCCGCCAGTGGGACTCGCGCGTCATGGAGAGAGACACCAACAACCTCCTGAAGACACCCCGCGGGGACCTCGTATTCATCGACAACGAAGCCGGGCTGGTGCACGGCTTTCGGGTGTTGAACATGTGGGAGAAATTTCACAACACAGTCCTGGGCTCGGTGTGTGTTTTCCGAGCGAGGACGGCGCAGCGCGTCGCGGAGCTGCACAGGCGCAGAGACTCCAGGGAACGTCTGCTGGAGCTCTACAGAGACAGCGAGCCTTTGTCCGCCGAGCTGGGCTTCCTCTCGGAGGAGCACGCCGGTGTTCTCCAGGACAGGATAGATAGATTGTACAAACACATTTTGCACTGCAAAGGGAAGTATGGCGAGCTGTGAGCATCCAGCGTGTGATGGATGGATTTGTTTTGTGCGCAGTTTAATGCGCAACGCAAACGCGATTAGGACACCTGTGCTGCACCCGTGCGCATTACACAAAGCTGTCATGTCTGAACTACCTCCCGTGGATAAAATGTGCTGCCTGCTTTATAAAAAGTGCATTTGTCACATATTTATGAGCTCATTTATGTGATTTTCACAGTATGGTCACAGAAATGAAGCGTTATCCTGTACAGGATGTTCACCAGAACACATGTAAAGAGGTTCTGACAGTAGTAGGATTACATTCATTTTATGTTATGTGATATTATAGATACACTTCTAAGCCTTAACTGTTCCACAGCAATCTTGAATAACGTCTTTCTGTTGACACCGCTTTGCGATTTATGGAAACACAGTCAACCTGCATTCTGTTTGGAGTCCGCCTTAAATTCACAGGTGAAGTAAATCCATTGTATGTTGTAAATAGGCTGTAAATACTGTCCGCCAACTTGTTATGGGGGGCACCGTGGTCCACTAATTTAATGTGCATTGTAACATTCCGGAGTCTCTTTTTGATAAATACTCTAATTTATGGTACACCTCTGTGTTCTGTGGACTTTCTTCGTACTGAAATATTATACTATCAAGTTTGTAAAACACTGCCATTCCCGAGCCCGTACTTTATCCACTTCACCTGGCGCCTTCACTGAGCTGTGAAAGTGTACTTGTGTTCCGCCGGAGCCATTTTGTTAGCCAAAGGCATGTTTCAACAAGAACCTCTCATCATCCTTGAACCAGGATGATGAAAAAGGAGGCAACAGACATGTCACATCCGTCGAAAGGGGTTTTACTGTTTCCGACCTATAAAAACACAGTTAGAGTTTTGCTCCAGGGGACATAGATTGATACATGACTGTTTCTGATGCTAGGCACATAAAAGGTTACACAACTATAATAAATTCATGGTGCATATGAGATCACGACTTAAAGCGGCTTTTATCTCAAAAGTTTTACTTCCAATATAATAGTTATATGAATCCTGAGAAATCCACAGCAGGAGATATTGTTTGAAATGAGGTAACACTTTAAATTAGGGTAGAAAAAAAAGACACGATGGTTAACGCATTTACAAAGTACAATACAGAAGATGTGAAGTAACAGCAAGTATACAGATATGGAAATGTACATATTCTAATTTAAACTGACAGCTGGAAATGGAATGAATGAATGGAAATGTGCAGGGTACAGTGACATACTGAATTATTTCATTACATATCATGTATAAGGTGACCCCCTTCCTAACACCCATTTCTTGTTAGCTCCACCACTGTGTCTGATTTCTGGTCTTCTGGCGCATCTGACGGAATGCTTGTGATCCAACGTTTGAACATCTAATTCTTTCCAGCCTTCATTCCAACACCTGTTTTCTTTTAAACCGTTCTGTCGATACAAGGCCAACTCTGAGGTACGTCATGCGCACCTCTTTAAAGCGAGACGAGGGAATCGCTGCATCTTGTTTAAATAAGGGCTCAATTAGTACTCACTCTTCATTTCAGCATGTGTCAGTGCCAGTGATTTGTGTTTTCCCCTGATGGGTCACTATGGGAGTGCTGCAGCAGAGCTTGGGGCAGGTGAATGTAGTTTTTTTTGTTTTTGTTTTTTTTTGCTTGCTGCAGCCATAATAGGGACTTGAAGATCAATACGTGCAGTGAGTATAGAGGAAAGCAGGTCATGTTAATGTGCTGGTCGTTGCGAGGGGGTATGAGAACATGTGTGTTTCTGGGAGGGGTTAAGAAGGTCTGTGTGCAGCTGGGCATCAGCGAAGCATGTCTGAACTGAACGCGGCAGAGATTTACAACAGGCTGCAGACACCAGAGATTAAACACAATGCTTAACTGAGGTCTGCATGTCTAAACCAGACCTAGCAACCCCTCCTCCTCCTCCTCCTGCTCCATTCCCTCCCTCAGTGTTTCACCCTCATCTTGCCCTTTCTGCCTCCCATCTGTCTCCGCTGTTAATATTCACTGTCAACTTCATACGTTGGCTAAATGGAAAATGAAAATCCCATTTTCCTAATTAGTTTATTTGTGGATTCCTTTGCTCAAGAAAGCAATTTTTTTACCAGGGTCCATGCCAGCTGTAATCACACTAATGGTAGATATCAAAGAGGTTGTTGAATCACCCTTTTAACTGCTCGCATATGTTCCCCCTCTCTCTTCCTGCTTGACTTGTTTCAAACCACCAGTTCTCCACTGGTCTTGTCACATAACCTTCCCTTTGTGAAGCAATATATTAATTACAACTTGCCCGATGTCATAGCATCAGTGCAGCTGTTTCTGTTGCATTTTCTTTATTTATTTCACACTTTACACTTCAAGACAGTTCGTTTGGGGGTTACAAGGGTGCAGTTGTTTATTAACCCTCTGAGGTCTCAGGGCATTGTCCTGATTTTGATCACGTTATTTAAATCAAGTTATTAAGGAACTTGACAAGATGACCCCCAGTGTTTCGTGTTAAATTATTCAGAACAAATTGAGCGTAGATATACCCATGCTATTTTTTTTTCTTTCGAGAAATTATTTCACTGATGGTCAAATTTCTTGTGAAAACAAACCTTTACTCAACCAAATAGTTTTTGTGACTCTGAGTGATTTACCCACGCCTTAGCATCATAAAAGTAGTGGAATATATGAATAAAATCATAGAAACGTGACATCGTTGTTCACTGGATTCAATTCTGCCGAATAATATTCATATTATTCATCCAGCTTCATGAGATGTGTTACAATCTCCTCTTTGGTGTCTAAGTGTCCACGTGTGGCTGTTATTTATGCATTCATAAACATCAAGCTTTTCCTCTGATGAGGTCGGGTTCTGTGTTTGTGTGAACCGCGCAGACGGTCCTACAGGCCACAGCAGGTCTGAGCGCAAACCAGGTACTTGAGCTGATCTCCCTTCTTATTTGTGCGCATTGCAAACATTCCAGAGGAGCCGAGGCAGGATCATCTCCATGGACACACGACTGCACACAGAGATTTCCCAGACAGGCGAGTGCGAGGAGACCCAGCTGTGCACACAAACCGTTGTCAAAGCTTTTCTGAGATCCTCTTTTTTTTTTTTTTGGTGTGTATTTAAGCTAAAACAGCCGTTATCTGTAGTAAAGACACCTATCATATATCTAGACCACTAAAATAATTTACTCAAAGGCTCTTGACTAGGATTGCTGGCACCCTAACCCAACAAATAAAGTGCCTATCAAAGCTTTTAGTGAAAATACAACACTCTCTGAATCACAACAGTGAGGTCTGATCAAAAAAGGCCACATAAGAGTGGATGCTGTGAAAGTAGGTAAAAAAAAAGTCGGTGTTTTTTGCCCATGCACCAGGTGACAAGCGGACTCTGATTGTTCCTCTCCCAGAAGACCTGCCACGTGTGAGTAGACGGACATAACTGGCATTCTTTCATGGCTATACAGTGCAGGGAACTTCCTGCACGACTGAATGATTTCATTATGAAACACAGCACATAGGGGGAGAGTCACTTAGCCACAGCTGAGTGGATAAGGGCCATAAAGGGTAAATAAGGGTTAGGGGTGTGTGTGTGTGTGTGTGTGTGTGTGTGTGTGTGAGAGAGAGAGGGGCAGGGGGTGTGGGTGTAAACAGCTAGAGGGGCTTTGGCAATGTGGGCTGGACTACCAGGCCGTGGTGTTTGAGATGAGCTGGCACAAAGCCTGGCTTTGTCCAGCAGGCCAGGACCTTTGGGCATTCTTTCTCAAGACAAAGTAGAAGACACTGAGTCACAGAGACAGGAGAGGAAAGGGCAAAACATAGCTCAGCGAGTGGGACGATAGAAAGAGCTAGAAATGCAGCGGAATCATCATCGGATGTGGACATCCTAATTTAGATGATCCAATTTAAGATTTTAGCGACAGATGCATTTTCTTCTGCTTTGTCTTCATATTAGTTCAGAGGCCACATCCAGCTCGATTTGATCTTGCGTGGGCTGGACCAGTAAAATAACATGATAAAATAAGTCATCTGTCAGATGACAAGTTGTGTTAATCTCATCAGAAGCCAACAACCTTTCTACCTTGGAATCGCTTTACAACCACTGACTCGTTCACTGTCTGCCGCTGTGCCAAGCTGCTGACACATTCACACGTGTTTGAGAACACACGGCGATCGAACCGGAGACCTTCCGATTGGCATGCAGCCCTCTGTATCTCACGAGTTGCTGCCATTTTAGCCAATAAACTTGCATGCTTGAGTAGGAAATTGTTGTTTCACTGAGCTCTGTCACAGTCAATCCTACATCGGGGACAGACTAATAGATCTTGCCAGCTGTTGTCCAGTCTTACCATTCCAGCCATGCTTTGCAGATAATGAACAAGATTGCATTTGCGCTGTGTCATGGTCATCACTGAGTCACATCTTTGATGTGGTTTATCTTGTCCGGGAGAATTTCATTTGACATTGATTAGTCCTCATTATAGTTACTTGTGTTGTAAAAATTCGATCTCTAACACACCGTACAGTTTGTGTGCAGACATCTAGTCATCCTAGAACATTTTTTCTCCTCATTTGGATTTCCTCTATTTTTCCTTAATATGATTTGCTTCACGCTAGTCGTTGCACACATAAAAATAAATCCTGATTAATTTTACCATTTAAATCCATCCTATTGGTTATGCTTAATCCCACAAGGTCTGTCTCCAAAATGTCAGACAGCAGCCTGCAGAAAGTCATGAGACTCAATTCATTTCATGAATTGAATCTCATGACTCAATGCATTTTAGAGCATCCGGAGAAAGGAAAGACGTACAAATCAAGAGCACCCGTGTCTGTATCAATAGCAGTATCCGTGCCAACACTGTGTGTGTCTACTCGTCCTCATATTACCAAAATCATGCTGATGCTCCAAACCTAAAAGAGTACACACATATTCCTATACATGTATACTTTGTGTATTTCAACTGAAATGATCCAAACATGTCATTTGCATCCTTTTAAAGACATGTTCAGATGTTTGGTTTTGACCCCTCCTCCTTGTAACAGGCTTGTTGTGCAGCATTTGATTGACGTGCCTGATGGGTGATGATATTCCTCCGGGTGATGCCTGTTGTTGCCTTCGTGCAGCCAGGAGACCTGTCTCTGGTGCATGCCGTTTCACTCATTTACATCTGGGTTCATCTCTATGTAAATGTGAATTAGTATGCTTATGGAAATGACTCTCCAGGAAAGCTGTATGCAAATGCTGCACAATTTACTTTCTTAACAATCTGAGATTTCATACCTGACACTGTCTTTTTACGTGCAAGTTCCATAAATATTCACTGCAAGTGACTGTGAGATATGTTTTTGGAGCACAAGTATCTCTGTGAGGGTAAAGGTTGATGTGTTTTTCTCAGTTTGCACAGTGTGACATAAGGGCTTTGTCCTGTCCGTGCCTAAAGTGCAGATATAATCGATATCAAGAAGGGCAAGAGGATGTGATGACAAAACACCCAAAAACCTGCTGAAAAAGCACAATCCCCTTGCTGGCACTGCACCCCCCTTTTTTTCTGGATGTTAGTATTGGCTAGAGGCTGTGCGCTGTTGAAGGCCAGTGTGTGGTGACTTGCAGAAGTCTTTTTGAGTTATAGCACCCATTGGCTGCGCCAGTGTTCAGTAATTTGGTCATTTCTATGTAAATTGCACTTTGTGCCACCATCGTAGGCTGTTGTCACACACAAATTCTCCAGCTTGCCTCGTTGCATAATGGTGCACTGTTACACCAAAAATGATTAAAGCGTATTGTGGGAAAATTGCATAATAGTCAATCAGCACAGAAAATTGGTGACAAAGAGTATAGCTACAAAAATAAGGCGTGCAACATAACAACAGGGTTTTTATTTTTTGTTGTTTTTTCTGTGGGGGGAGGGGCAGAACAGGCAAGACATCACAGGGCTCAGGTTGATAGTGCAGTGTCTTGTTACCAAAATTAAATGCACCTTGATGAAGGTGGGATGAGACTATGCAGTAAAGCTTTCAGCAAAATGGAGATATATTTAAAAAAAACTGTGACACTTTAATACCGTTTAATGAAGCTTATGTCATTGAATGGCCAGCTCAGAAAGAGAAATATAGACTTCAGTACAAACATAGGCTGTATGTAAAGTTACATTGGAGTTGAAATATGTGCGGCTAATGCACAAGTAAATTAAAACATGCATTAAATCCCTCACATATTTTTTTTCCTCCAAAGCCTGATTTATACACCTGCAGCAGTGCCTAGGTGAGTGCCCCACGCTGCTGTGAGCATTATATGCTATACATCAGACTTTCTGTCTCACTCTGCATTTAATTTCGCTGCTGTGGCAAAGTTCCTCTTCATTTACATCAGGCAACAGCACCGAAAGTCAGAGGACTATCATATGCATAGTTAGGTTTCTGGAGAGGTGCATGTCAGGCTATGCCGTACCCTACGCCAAAAAGGGGGGGGGTCGCGAAGGATTTTCCATAATAACTACATTTCTATCCCGCAGGTCGGTTTTCAACCATGGGCATGTATGAAAGGGGGCATGTAGGAGTCTGTCTGCATCGCTCTACATCCAACCCCACCACTGTGTTTAATTCTTTCCAGTTATCGGTGTTTTTCTTTGTTTACTTCATGCAATAGCGACTAAAAGTCAGCAGGTATTTGTTACCACAACAATCCCAATCAGCGTAATTTTCCACCAACACACTGCCTCGAGGACAGTTGTGTTATTGCTGCCAACACGGAAGCGCTGCTCCGAGTGTGAGAGATGCACACAGTCCAATCACAGTTGTTGTCGCTTGGTCATATTTTAGGTTATAGATGAGGCAGAGTTGTGTGTTTTTTCAAGCTTGTGTTGATAATGATCTAAAATGCAACAACAGCAAAAAAACGACAGTCAATGCAAAGAGTTATGCTGCTATTTTCACATAGATGCAGACTGCTCTTGTAGGTTTATGTTCAAAAGCAAATTGATTTTCTTATCCTACATTCATCTGTTGACAGGGGGCAGGACAATGTAGTAGTGGATGCATTCTCCAATGCGCCTTATAGGTAATTTTGCGCTCTGCTTTGACAAAAAAAAAGTCCTAACCCTTCCTCTTACCTCCAGAATCCAGTTGCTGGGGATGGAGAGGTATGGAAGGCGGTATAAGAACAGATGTGGTTAGGTATTTTGTTGTTTTCTGATCTTAAATCAATATAATAGTTTTGATGGACTGCCAGTGTTCCTTTGTGGGACCTTGTCTTGATGGCAGGGAGGAACAGAACACAACAGCACCTGTACCATAC
Organism: Centriscus cristatus; assembly: GCA_037832705.1. Taxonomy (NCBI): domain Eukaryota; kingdom Metazoa; phylum Chordata; class Actinopteri; order Syngnathiformes; family Centriscidae; genus Centriscus; species Centriscus cristatus. The sequence goes on from JBBMJM010126130.1 coordinate 10,577, forward strand.
AACTTCCTCGCCACCACTATTAGCTGGAAGAGGTCAGAAATAATTTGTTATACACGAGGTGCTGACATGCTGCAGAGCCGTTTCCACTGCTCTGTATAACATCTGTGGAGACACAAACAGAATCACAGGACAGAGTGGATGCCTGTGTCCCACTGTTCTGTTCTGTTATCCAACTGTGTGGCAGCAACACTCAAATGGTTCAATTCGGTGGAAGCAAATAAAGCGGCGGAATTTCTTTGTTAAATTCATCAAAGTGGCATTGAAAGAAATTATTGCCCCCAAGCATTTATTGACGAGAGTTCTAATTATTTAACTCTTACAAAATACAATGCCACTGAAAGACAATCTAACTCATTTCAGGGATTCTCACTACTATCTACCAGATTATATTTTCAGTCACTTAGTGTGCTTTCCTTTTTCTCCAAGTCCTTCGATTTTTAAAGCACCTCATTTATTCCATATGACTCACCCTTTAAATGAGAAAAGATTGGGAGTTTTATTGGACACTTGGGGTTTAATATATTAGAAATGGCAACAAGCCTCTCCTAATGGCATAATTTACGATTTCTGACGAATAGCCACCTCGCCTGGAAATGTGTCTCTTTTTAATGTAGCCTCTAAATAAACTACTCTTAACTAAGACTGACTATATCAGTAAACAGAACGCTAAATTGGGGGTTTGAGACATTTCAAGAGAGAAACCAAGACATAAGATTCACCGGCATTATGTGTCTGTCATGTCATGTCACGCATGTCAGCTGTACAGTTTGTGTTTGTCTGAAAGTGGCTCTTTACGAGACTTCACAAGACTTTTTCGTATGAAAAGTGCAAGTGTAAACAATGACTGATTGAGCAGATGCGCGGTGATCTGAGTGGGCGCTTTCACTGATTTTCGCTCTTCTTTGCTGCATTGTGGATACCATCGCCGAGGGCGGATGGAGTCACACACAACAGATTCAAACAAGCCTCTGCTCTGGCTGATAGACAAACAAATGCAGTGCAGTGACTCAACTAGGGCAGAGAAGGCAGATGGGAGACTTTGAGCATGCAGGCTTAAAGAATGTGATCCTGCTGAGCTGGGACGACAGAGGCAGGCGAGGCCCTGACCCCGGCCATGTTCTGTTTTTATAACCCTCAGTCTTTACACAAAACCTCTCTCTCTCTTTTGCTGCAATGCCTTTTCCATCTGAAGTTGCCACCAGGCAGGTAAGCATGTGTTCAGTGCCCACAGTAAAAATAATAAGAGTGCCCATGCCATCAGTAGGCTTGTAATGCATTCCTGTTTCAAAGACATATAATCCACACCTAGGATAGCTGACCACCAGAACTAATCTATCAACCTTGTTGGCTGTCAGCATGTTGCCCTTCGTAGGTGAGGGTGCCTTTTTTTTCTCCTTGCTTGGCCCCCCTTCATCCCTCCCAGGTGTTCCCATAACTCACTGGGCCTCAAACCCCACGGGAGCATTCCTGAACTTCAGAGGCGCATCGGCAGATGAGAGCCTGGATTTATAGCTTGCTGATGGACAGTGGAGGAGGAGGAGGAGTGGAGGAGGGTTGTGAAGGATCCACTTCAAAAGAGTGGGAACGCATTTGTTGTTGTTCTCTCCTACACTAGGTCTGTGCGTCTGACAGACGGAGTGCTTAATCATTGGTTTGCACACATCCACACAATTATGGTCATTGTTTGACCGATATGGAAACATGTTCCTTGATGCTTTCAATGTGCCACATTTAAAGTTTCTCACACAACGGCATACACATAACATTAATAGCAACGAGATGTATTCTATTGTTTTCCATGCCTTCAAAGGTGACCCTTCAGAGATTACCTCCAATCTTTTTGATGGCACCTGATCGCCTCAGCTCTAAAATGCCAGCTTCTTCTGAGCTGTTACAATCTGGTTGTGACTTTGCATATAACAGTAACAGGTCACAAAGTCAATTGTGCTTGTTTCCAGATTCATATGTGAGTTTGTGTGTGTGTGATTCTTCTGTTCACCAACTAGTGGGATGTGGCAGGGGTGTGTGATGAATGTGTAGGCTGGTGTCGTTCCTCTGAGCCGGATGTGTAATGAAGCCTGTATTGCTTCTGAAACATTTGGGCTGATTGATTACAAACAAACAGCGTTTAGAACGGACGGGCGCTGCCTCCTTACAATGTAACATGGCTTCAAGGGTGAAATTCCACATATGCATCGAAATAGACAATTGCATGTTTTTCTCTTTGTCAACATAGTTACCTCCCAAAACCGTGATAAAGATCATTCACATACGAATGAATGTCACATCCTCAGCCTAACATTCATGACTCACTTTCATGGAAGAGAAGGTACGACCGTGATTTGTTGCTGCAGCTGTGTCAGCGTGCTGAATTTATTTATTTTTTTAAATAAAAGCTTAACACTACAAACCCTAACATGTACAAAATATCCAGGGGCAAACTCCTCGGACCTTCAGTACTGCACCCAGCTCTCCCCCAGAAGCCACAATTAGACCACAATTCGACTTCTGACCCACTTTGTGTTATTTTGTGCATTGCTTTTGGGGTTATTTAGTCAGAGTCAGTGCAGAAAACATGCTCCTTTCATGTGTGCAGACATTGTTGGTTGTTGGTGTTGGTGTGTACTTTTTACTTTGCAATGATAAACCCTAGAGAGATCTGAGCGTGTGTGTGTGTGTGTGTGTGTGTGTGTGTGTGTGTGTGTGTGTGTGTGTGTGTGTGTGTGTGTGTGTGTG
>JBBMJM010126148.1:0-13310 GCA_037832705.1 Centriscus cristatus
AGCCATATCCTGAGAGTTGGGGAAGTCGGCTGGTTGCGGTAGACATGGTTGGATATGCCCTGGGGGTGGGGGGTGCATGTTTTATGTTTTGAGGGGGTTGATATGAGGGGTCGTGGCTGAGTGTGGATGAGCTTGTTGAGTTTTGTATGGCTCGTGGAGATATAGGGGGTGTGGCTCTTTTGTACTCGTTTGGAGGGGGGATATTAATAATTAGTGCATGGGTTCTATTATTAACATTATTTGTGGTGTTGGAGCTAACGCGGGGAATAAGTCGTGGAGCCTTGCGGGTGGTTTAAACAAGGAGTATAAGGGTTGCTAGAGGAATGGTAAGGAGGAACAAGGTAAGGTAGGTTTTAATTAGACCTCGTTGGGCGTCGCTTGTGGTTGTGATTAGAGGCAAATTTGTTATTATTACATATTTTGGTCCTACTTTTTCTAACCATGTTTGGTCAACTATTTGGCTGGCAATTGTTTGTCCTAGAATAAGGTTGATTTTAGGGGGGAGGCGGTGGATAATTGAGGGGAAGAACCCGAGCATGTTGGAGAAGTTATGAGGTGTGAGCATTGGCGTTGGCTTGAATTGTTTGTTGGTGAGGGATGCAAGTTCTAACGCAATTAATAGGCCTCCAACAGAGACTACAAGGGCGGCTAGTTTTAACAGGATTGGTATGGACATGATAGGGGTCTTCAACGGGGTAATGTTTGAGGTGATTAATAGGCCGGCTAAAATGCTTCCTCATGCAAGTCGTTTAATGGGGTTAATAACGTGGGGGTTATTTTCGTTGATAGGAGATAGTGGGTTAAAGCGGGGGTGTCCTATTGAGACGAAGTACACAACTCGGAGGCTATAGATAGCTGTGAAGGATGTGGCTAGTAGGGTTAGTGAAAGGGCTCAGGCGTTGAGGTGGGATGTGTTTAGGGCTTCAATAATGGCGTCTTTGGAGAAGAACCCTGCTAAGAATGGGGTGCCGGTAAGGGCTAGGCTTCCGAGTGTTAAGCAGGATGATGTGAAGGGTGTTAAGTGATGCATACCGCCTATTTTTCGAATATCTTGTTCGTCATTAAGGCTGTGGATAATCGAGCCTGAGCAGAGGAATAACATGGCTTTAAAGAAAGCGTGGGTGCAAATGTGTAAAAAGGCGAGTTGGGGTTGATTTAGGCCGATGGTTACTATTATCAATCCTAGCTGACTAGAGGTGGAGAAGGCTACAATTTTTTTAATATCATTTTGGGTGAGTGCACAGGTGGCTGTAAATAAAGTGGTTAGAGCACCCAGACATAGGCAGAGTGTTAAGATTGTACTATTGTTATCTATAAGAGGGCTGATGCGAATTAATAAGAAGATCCCTGCTACAACCATTGTGCTGGAGTGCAGTAGGGCAGATACTGGGGTAGGCCCCTCCATTGCGGAAGGGAGTCATGGGTGTAGTCCGAATTGGGCTGATTTTCCTGTGGCAGCTAGGACTAGTCCTAGGAGGGGCAGGGTTAGGTCTATATTTTGGGATGCTGAGAAAATTTGTTGCAGCTCTCATGAGTTAATGTTTATTGCGATTCATGCTATTGCTAAAATGAGGCCCACGTCTCCAACTCGGTTATACAAAACTGCTTGGAGGGCAGCGGTGTTTGCATCTGCTCGTCCATACCATCAGCCGATGAGAAGGAATGACATAATCCCTACGCCTTCTCACCCAATAAATAGTTGGAACATGTTGTTTGCAGTTACTAAGACGATTATGGCGATGAGGAAAGTTAAGAGGTATTTAAAAAATCGGTTAACATAGGGGTCGGCATGTATATATCAAGAGGCAAACTCTAGGATTGATCATGTGACGTAGAGAGCAATAGGGGTAAAGATAATGGAGTAGTGGTCGAACATGAGGCTAATGTTCACGTCGAAGGCAAGTGTGTTTATCCAGTTTCATGTTGTTGTGATAATTTCAATCCCTGTATTAAGGTAGAGAGATAAGGGGAGGAGGCTGACAAAAAATGCTATTTTGACTGCATTCTTGACCTGGCCCAGAGCATAGCTGGGGAGGAGGGGGGTATAGGTGAGGGAGGTTAAAATTGGATAAAGAAGTAGGGCAAAGATAATCATTAGGCTGGAAGATATAATAAGGGGTATTAGGTGCATAGCTTCTACTTGGATTTGCACCAAGAGTTTTTGGTTCCTAAGACCAACGGATGAGCTGTTATCCTTTAAAAGCTTGCGAGTAAGCCTTGGGGTTTAACCAAGGGGGCGAAAATTAGCAGTTTTCGTTGCCGTCGGGCCTTTCTCGGTGGGCAGGGGGAGTTTAACCCCCATTTTTAGAATCACAATCTAATGTCTTTGTTAAACTATGCCTACATGCGACCCATCCTCAGATTAGCTCAGGCTTTAGAATTAATAGGAGCAGTGGGATGATGTGTAAAGCTAGAAGTAAGTGTTCTCGGGAGTGTGTTGGGGTAAGGGCTATAAGGTGTGATGGCAGGGGCCCCCGTTGTGTTATCAAGAATAAGTACAGTGAGTAACCTGCAGTAATAAGGGTGCCGGCCCCCGTTAGTAGAAGTGTTCAAGGGGACCAGTTAAATAAAGAGGTGATAATTATTAACTCTCCCATGAGGTTAGGAAGGGGAGGAAGGGCGAGATTGGCAAGGCTGGCAATAAATCATCAGGCGGTCATTAGGGGAAGTATTATTTGTAAGCCTCGGGCCAGAAGTATTGTCCGGCTATGGGTCCGCTCATAGTTTGTATTAGCCAGGCAGAATAGGGCAGAGGAAGTGAGGCCGTGGGCAATTATTAGAATTAATGCTCCTGTAAATCCTCAGGGTGTTTGAATTAAAATTCCTCCTGCTACTAAGCCCATGTGACCGACTGAGGAGTATGCAATTAGCGACTTAAGGTCTGTTTGTCGAAGGCAGATTGAACCTGTTATGATCACCCCCCATAGGGCAAAAATAATGAATGGGTAGCTAAGCTCTTTAGTCAGAGGTTCTAGTACAGTTATTATTCGCATTATCCCATAGCCCCCAAGCTTCAGGAGGACGGCCGCAAGGATTATTGAGCCTGCGATTGGGGCTTCTACGTGTGCTTTTGGAAGTCAAAGGTGTACACCGTACAGGGGTATTTTTACTAAAAATGCTAGCAGGCAGCCTGCTCATCATAATTTATCGGCGTAGTTGGTTGAAATAAGGGGTGTTGAGTATTGAAGGGTTAGGATGGAGAGGGTGCCTGTAGAGTTCTGAAGTAGCAATAGGGCTACTAGAAGGGGTAATGATCCTGCTAGGGTATAAAATAGGAAATATGTACCAGCATTTAAGCGTTCCGCTTGATTGCCCCACCGGGTAATAATAATTAAGGTTGGGATTAGGGTTGCTTCAAATATCACATAGAATAGGATAACTTCAGTGGCCCCGAATGCTATGATCAGGAAGATTTGAAGAGAGATCAACAAGGTGATGTAGGTTCGCTGCCGGTTGACTGGCTCTTGGGCGGTGTGGTTTTGACTGGCTAAGATTATCAGGGGGAGAAGTCAACATGTGAGTACTAGAAGGGGGGTGGAAAGGGGGTCTGTTGCCACAAGGGTTCCTATGGAGGACCAGCCAGTTTCTACTATGTTTTTTAATCAGATAAGGCTTGCAAAAGCAATCACAAGGCTGTGGGATAGCGTAAAGGGCCAAAGCCATTTGGGAGGGGCAAGTCATGTGGTAGGGATAAGCATTAATGTTGGAATTAAGATTTTTAGCATTGTAGCAGATTTAGGCTTTGGAGACGATCACTTCCGTGTGTTCGAGCCGTTGCTACCAGGAGCGCGAGCCCTGCACTGGCTTCACATGCTGAGAAGGCGAGAAGAAGCATAGGAGAGGTTGAGAAGTTTGTTGAATCAAGTTGGAGGGTTCAAAGGGACAGGGCAATAAATAAAGATAGTATTATGCCTTCAAGACATAGTAGGGCTGATAGAAGGTGTGTGCGGTGGAATGCTAGGCCTATTAGTCCTAAAATAAATGCGGATGAAAAGGTGAAGTGAACAGGGGTCATTAGGTAAATTATGGACTTTAACCATAAGTTTCTGAGCCGAAATCAAATGTTTTTCTTAAACTAATTTCCTATTCGGCTCACTCTAGGCCTCCTTGAAGTCATTCATAGATTAGGCCCAGGGTGAGTAAGGCTAGAACAGCTGCTGCTCATATGAAGGTCGTGAGTGGTGAGGTGAGCTGGTCTCCTCATGGGAGGGGTAAAAGGAGGGCAATTTCTAGGTCAAACAGAAGAAATAAGATTGCGACAAGGAAGAATCGTAGGGAGAAGGGAAGTCGGGCTGAGCCAAGAGGGTCAAAGCCGCACTCATAGGGAGAAAGTTTTTCTGGGTCGGGGGTTATTTGTGGTAATCAAAAGGACACTAGGGCAAGAATGGCTGAGATTAAGGTGGCGATTGTAACGATTACTGTGACAATGTTCATTATCTTTCCTTAGATTTTAACTAAGACCTTGTGATTGGAAGTCACTAATACTAACATTAGTACTAGAAAGATTAAGATCCTCATCAATAGATCGAGACGTAGAGGAATAGTCAGACGACGTCTACGAAGTGTCAATATCATGCAGCTGCTTCAAATCCGAAGTGGTGCTCAGATGTGAAATGGTAAAGGATTTGGCGTAGTAAGCACACTGCCAGGAAAGTTGAGCCAATAATTACATGGAGGCCGTGGAAGCCGGTTGCCACAAAGAATGTGGAGCCGTAAACACCGTCTGCGATCGTAAATGGGGCTTCATAGTATTCCATGCCCTGAAGGAATGTAAAGTAGAAACCTAGAAGAATTGTTAGGGTGAGAGAATGGATGGCTTGTTTTCGTTCACCTTCTATAATACTGTGGTGTGCTCATGTCACAGTTACGCCGGAGGCAAGTAGGACAGCGGTGTTTAGTAGTGGGACTTCAAATGGGTCAAGAGTGTGGATTCCTGATGGAGGTCAGCATCCCCCTAGCTCAGGAGTTGGGGCAAGACTGGAGTGATAAAATGCTCAGAAGAATCCTAAGAAAAAGAATACTTCAGAGGTGATAAACAGAATTATTCCGTATCGAAGGCCTTTTTGAACAGGAGGGGTGTGGTGGCCTTGGAAGGTGCCCTCTCGAACAATATCCCGTCATCATTGGTACATTGTTAGGAGAAGTAATGCGGTTCCGAGTGTTATTAGGATGACTGAGTTAAAGTGGAATCAGATGGCAAGGCCAGAGGTTATTAACAGGGCGGCGACTGCGCCCGTTAGAGGTCATGGGCTGGGGTCTACTATATGGTATGCGTGTGTCTGGTGGGCCATTAGACGTTTTCTTGTAGGTAAAGGCTTAAGAGAAGGACGAAGACGTATGCTTGAATCATAGCGACTGCTACTTCAAGGAGTGTGAGAAGGAAGAGGAGGGTGGTTGTTAGGACAGCTACGGTTGGTATAAGGGGAAGAAGAACGAAAGCAGCGGTTGCAATTAGTTGAATAAGCAGATGTCCTGCTGTTAAATTGGCAGTTAGTCGAACACCTAGGGCTAATGGTCGGATGAAGAGGCTAATTGTCTCAATAATAATTAGGACGGGGATTAGGGGTGTTGGAGTTCCTTCGGGTAAAAGGTGACCAAGTGCATGAGTTGGTTGATTTCGCATGCCAATAATGACTGTGGCCAGTCAGAGGGGTACTGCAAGGGCTATATTTAAGGAGAGTTGGGTTGTGGGAGTAAAGGTGTATGGTAACAACCCCAACATGTTAAGGGAGAGTAGGAAGATCATAAGGGAGGCAAATAAAAGGGCTCATTTGTGGCCCCCTGGGTTTAAGGGGAGAAGAAGTTGTTGGGTAAATCGGTTAATAGCCCAGCTTTGAAGGGTAAGTAGGCGGTTATTTAGTCATCGTGCAGATGGGGTGGGGTATATTACCCATGGGAGAGCTAAGGCAAGGGCTATTAGGGGGATTCCCAGGAGTACGGGGCTTATAAATTGGTCAAAAAAGTTTAGTGCCATGGTCAGTTTCAAGGTTCTGTCTTAGGGGTGAGTGTGGCTTGGGCAGTTGGTTCATTAGGAAATTTATGTGCTAGAACTTTTGGGGGAATAACGATTAAGAATACAAGTCAGGCGAAGACTAGAATAGCAAATCACGGGGAGGGGTTGAGCTGCGGCATGTCGCCAGGGGTGGTTGGGGGTCACCAGTCTTTAGCTTAAAAGGCTAACGCTATGCCCGGTTTAGCTTCTTGGCGAGGCATCTTCGAGTATTAGAAGAGATCAGTGTTCAAAGTGTTCTAGGGGCACTGCTTCTACAACAATTGGTATAAAGCTGTGGTTAGCGCCACAGATTTCAGAGCATTGGCCATAAAAGACCCCTGGGCGCGAGGTAATAAAGGCTGTTTGATTCAGGCGGCCTGGTACTGCATCCATTTTTACGCCTAAGGAGGGGACTGCTCATGAGTGTAAAACGTCTTCAGCTGTAATTAACACTCGGATTGGGGATTCAACAGGGACAACTATTCGATGGTCTGCTTCCAGAAGGCGAAATTGTCCTGGGAGAAGATCTTGTGTAGGGATTATATATGAGTCGAAGCCTAAGTCTTCATAATCAGTATATTCGTAACTTCAATATCATTGGTGCCCCACGGCTTTAATTGTTAGGTGTGGGTCATTAACCTCGTCCATAAGATAAAGAATTCGTAATGATGGGAGGGCGATTAGGATTAAAATGACAGCCGGAAGAACAGTTCAAATGATTTCAATTTCTTGTGAGTCTAACAGGAACTTGTTGGTTAGCTTAGTGGTAACTATAGCTACAATAATGTAAAGTACTAATGTGCTAATTAGAAAGACGATTATTAAAGCATGGTCGTGGAAATGAAGAAGTTCTTCTATTACGGGGGAGGCTGCGTCTTGAAATCCTAGTTGTGTGGGATGTGCCATTAGGTTGCAAGACGCGCGGGGGTTTAACCCACAACTCTGCCTTGACAAGGCAGTATAATTAGAATTTACTAGCGTCTTATGAAGAAAGTGGCAGAGTGGTTATGTAGTTGGCTTGAAACCAGCCCATGGGGGTTCAATTCCTCCCTTTCTCGTTAATTAGATTGTACTTGTACAAATGCCGGTTTTTCAAATGTGTGATATGGGGGAGGGCAGCCGTGTAGTCACTCTACATTTGTTGAGGCGAGTTCTACAGATATAACTTCCCGTTTTGCGGCAAAGGCTTCTCAGATAATAAACAGGAACATAGTTACTGCAACTAGGGAGATTAAAGACCCTACTGAAGAGACTGTATTTCAAAGAGTATAGGCGTCCGGGTAGTCTGAATACCGACGTGGTATTCCAGCTAGTCCTAGGAAATGCTGTGGGAAGAATGTTAAATTAACCCCTACAAATATCACCCCGAAGTGGATTTTTGTTCAAGTGCTGTGCAGGGTATAACCAGTAAATAGCGGGAACCAGTGAACAAATCCTGCCATAATTGCAAATACGGCTCCTATAGATAGAACATAGTGGAAGTGGGCTACTACGTAGTATGTATCATGAAGTACAATGTCCAGGGAAGAATTTGCTAGGACAATTCCAGTGAGTCCTCCGACTGTGAACAAGAAGATGAAGCCAAGGGCTCATAGAAGGGGTGTTTCTCATTTAATTGATCCTCCGTGCAGTGTGGCTAGTCAGCTAAATACTTTTACACCAGTGGGGATAGCAATAATCATTGTTGCTGACGTAAAATATGCTCGGGTGTCAACATCTATTCCTACTGTAAACATGTGGTGGGCTCAGACAATAAACCCCAGAAGGCCGATGGCCATTATGGCCCACACCATGCCCATATACCCAAAAGGTTCTTTTTTGCCTGCATAATATGCGACAATGTGGGAGATTATCCCAAACCCGGGGAGAATAAGAATGTAGACCTCTGGGTGACCAAAGAATCAGAACAAGTGTTGATACAGGATAGGGTCTCCCCCTCCTGCTGGGTCAAAGAAAGTGGTGTTTAGATTTCGATCTGTTAGAAGCATAGTAATTCCAGCAGCTAGGACTGGGAGGGAGAGAAGAAGAAGGACAGCTGTAATTAAAACAGCTCATACGAAAAGAGGGGTTTGGTACTGCGAGACAGCAGGGGACTTCATGTTAATAATTGTAGTGATAAAGTTGATTGCACCAAGAATTGATGAGATCCCTGCTAGATGAAGGGAGAAGATGGTCAAGTCTACGGAGGCCCCAGCGTGGGCCAGGTTTCCAGCAAGGGGTGGGTATACTGTTCATCCGGTACCAGCTCCTGCTTCTACACCAGAAGAGGCTAAGAGAAGAAGAAATGAGGGAGGGAGGAGTCAGAAGCTTATGTTGTTTATTCGAGGGAATGCCATGTCGGGTGCTCCAATCATTAGTGGGATTAGTCAGTTGCCAAAACCCCCGATCATAATTGGCATTACTATAAAGAAAATTATTACGAAGGCGTGAGCGGTAACAATTACATTGTAAATTTGATCGTCTCCAAGAAGTGCGCCTGGTTGGCTTAGTTCTGCCCGGATGAGGAGGCTGAGAGCAGTGCCCACTATTCCGGCCCAGGCACCAAAGATTAGGTAAAGGGTGCCAATGTCTTTATGATTAGTCGAGAAAAGTCAGCGCGTGATTTCCACAGGTAAGGTGGCCGAGTTTAAGCGGTGGATTGTAGCCCCACAGACAGGGACTAAACCCCCTTCTTACCAAGCCTTGAGGTGTTTAACATGTTAGATTGCAAATCTAAAGAAGCAGGCTGACACCTGCCAAGGCTTCCCCGCCCCTTTTCCCCCGAGGGGCGGGGGAAACTAGATGGATGCTCGCTGGTTAGGGCGCTTAGCTGTTAACTAAGAAGTTGTAGGATCGAGGCCTTCCCATCTAGATAAGGCTTTAGCTTAATTAAAGTGTTTGCTTTGCATGCAGAAGATGTAGGTTAATGTCCTGCTAGTCTTAACAGAGACTGGGGGGTTTTCACCCCCGCTTAGAGCTTTGAAGGCTCTTGGTCTTTTAGTTATCCTAAGTCTCTTAAAGGGTGAGGAGAGTAGAGATAGCAGGGGTTAGTGGTAAGAGAAGGAGGGAGGCTGAAGTAAGGGTGGCCAGTGGAAGGCTAAGTTGAAGCGAGTGGTATCGTCAAGGGGTGGTGCTTGTGAGGGTATTTGGGGAGGTTGTAAGGGTGGTTGCGTAGGAGAGTCGGAGGTAGAAGTAGAGGCTAAGTAGGGCAGTGAGTGCAGCAAAGGTCGCTAGTATTGGTAATTCTTGTTTTGATATTTCTTGAAGAATAAGTCACTTTGGTATGAAGCCGGAGAGGGGTGGTGCTTGTGAGGGTATTTGGGGAGGTTGTAAGGGTGGTTGCGTAGGAGAGTCGGAGGTAGAAGTAGAGGCTAAGTAGGGCAGTGAGTGCAGCAAAGGTCGCTAGTATTGGTAATTCTTGTTTTGATATTTCTTGAAGAATAAGTCACTTTGGTATGAAGCCGGAGAGGGGTGGGAGGCCGCCTAGGGATAGGAGGATCAAGGGGGTGAGAGCTGTGATTGCTGGGGTTTTTATTGACGATGAAGCTAGTATATTAATTGTGGTTGCTTTATTGAGTTTGAAGATGAGGAAGGCGGAGGAGGTCATAATAATATACATGGTGAGTGCAAGTAGTGTTAGTGATGATGAGAATTGAAGTACTAGGAGTATTCATCCCAGGTGTGCAATGGAGGAGTATGCGAGGATCTTCCGGACTTGTGTCTGGTTAAGACCTCCTCATCCCCCGACAAGGGTTGAGGCAATACCTAGGGCAATTATTGTGTTAGAGTTAGAGGGGTGAAGTTGTATAAGAAGTGCAAAGGGGGCTAGTTTTTGCCAAGTTGATATAATGAGGCCGGTTGTAAGGTCTAGGCCTTGAAGGACTTCTGGGAGTCATGCGTGGACTGGGGCGAGGCCTAACTTAAGGGCTAGGGCGATAGTAATTAAGGTAGTGGGGAGGGGGTGGGATATTTGGGAGATGTCTCATTGTCCTGTAAACCAAGCATTGGTAAGGCTTGCAAACAGGAGCATTGCTGCGGCGGTCGCTTGGGTTAGAAAATATTTGGTTGTGGCCTCTACTGCTCGTGGGTGGTGGTGCTGTGCTATTAGGGGAATAATAGCTAGAGTATTAATTTCTAGGCCCATTCACGCCAGGAGTCAGTGGGAGCTTGTTATTGTAATAAAAGTACCTAGGCCTAGGCCAAATAAGAGAATGGAGAGGATGTAGGGGTTCATTAGTAAAGGAAGGGGTTTAACCTACATTTTTGGGGTATGGGCCCAAAAGCTTAATTAGCTGACCTTACTAGGAAGTGGTGTAGTGGGAGCACTAAGAGTTTTGATCTCTTCAGGTAGGGTTCGAATCCCTTCTTTCTAAGGAGCTGGAGGGGTTTTAACCCTCATGTTCGGCCCTATCAAGGCTGCCCTTTTATCAGGCACAACTCCTATTATGCAAGGGGGGGTAGCCCGGCGAATGCTACTGGAAGGGATAAGTGTCAGATGACCATTGCAAGTGTTAGTGGCAGGAAGTTCTTTCAGATAAGGTGCATGAGTTGGTCGTATCGAAATCGGGGGTAGGAGGCTCGAACTCAGAGGAATAGTACGGATAGCAGGGCTGCTTTTGTTATGAGGTTCACGGCAGTAAACTCTGGGAAGGTTGGGAGATGGGAAGCCCCCAAGAACAAGGTGGCAGATAGTGTGTTTATTAGTAGGATATTTGCGTATTCTGCCAGAAAAAATAATGCGAAAGGGCCTCCGGCGTACTCTACGTTAAATCCGGATACCAGTTCAGATTCTCCTTCTGTGAGATCGAATGGGGCTCGATTGGTTTCAGCGAGGGTTGAAATGTATCATATTGCGGAGAGGGGTCAAGCAGGTAAAATTAATCAGGTGGCTTCTTGGGTCACGTTAAATGTGTGTAGGGTAAAACCTCCGGTAAAGATAATGATACTTAAGAGGATTAGTCCTAGGCTCACTTCGTAGGAGATTGTTTGTGCTACAGCTCGAAGGGCTCCAATTAGTGCGTACTTTGAGTTGGAGGCTCAGCCGGATCCTAGGATGGAGTATACTGCGAGACTTGATAAGGCCAGGATGAATAAAATGCCTAGGTTTAAATCCGTTAAGGGGTAGGGCAGGGGTATGGGGGCTCATAGGGTAAGGGCTAAGGTAAGGGCTAGCATGGGTGCAATAAGGAATAAGATAGGGGATGAGGTAGAGGGGCGTACTGGTTCCTTAATAAATAGTTTCACCCCGTCTGCGATTGGTTGTAGGAGTCCGTATGGGCCTACAATGTTGGGCCCTTTACGGAGTTGCATGTATCCTAATACTTTACGTTCTAAGAGGGTCAGGAAGGCCACGGCAAGTAGGACTGGGACAATTAGGGCCAGGGGGTTTAAGATGTGCGTGGTAATGGTTGAAATCATAGTTAGGGAGAGGGGTTGAACCTCTGTATAAAGGGCTTAGGCCTTTCGCAATTACCGGGCTCTGCCACTCTAACATACCATTGTCTTTGGCGGGTGAGCATGCCCCTTTGTCCGTTTTAGTTGTTTTCAGCGGGTTGGGGGGAGGCGTACTTTTAGTATGGGCCTCCTCTTTTCGGTCCTTTCGTACTAGAAAAGAGTATTCTATAGATAGAAACTGACCTGGATTACTCCGGTCTGAACTCAGATCACGTAGGACTTTAATTGCTGAACAAACAAACCCTTAATAGCGGCTGCACCATTAGGATGTCCTGATCCAACATCGAGGTCGTAAACCCCCTCGTCGATAGGGACTCTAGGAGGGGATTGCGCTGTTATCCCTAGGGTAACTCGGTCCGTTGATCGGCTGTGCCGGATCTATTTGGTCAGAAGTTCTGTTAGTTAGAATGGAAATTCGTGGTTTTAAGGGTTTGTATCCTCAGTCCACATGGGGGTTAGGTTTTCCCCGTGGTCGCCCCAACCAAAGATATTCAAGCAATTCTCGATTTGTTTGATCCTTTTATTTTAGGGTTTTTAACATGATTTGCTTTATATCTAAAGCTCCATAGGGTCTTCTCGTCTTATAGTTATATCCCCGCTTCTGCACGGAGAGATCAATTTCATTAACTTGAGAAAGGAGACAGTTAAGCCCTCGTTATGCCATTCATACAGGTCTTCATTTAAAAGACAAGTGATTGCGCTACCTTCGCACGGTCAAAATACCGCGGCCGTTGAACCCATAGTCACAGGGCAGGCGGGACCTCTTATTCTTTGATTTTGCAAGAGGCGATGTTTTTGGTAAACAGGCGAGGCTTAGTGAATTATTTTGCCGAGTTCCTTCTTTCTCTTTTAGTTTTTCCTTTTGAAGCATTCCAGTGTGGGGTTAACGATTTTTATGTTGGGTGGTTTTCTTGTTATTTAGTTTGTGGTTCATTACCCTCTTTTTGATTGGGGTCGTTAAGTCCCGGTGCGGGTTCGTTCCGGGTTACACAGGTGCTGGGAGAAATTCTTGTATTTCTTGTTACTCATATTAGCAGGATTTCTCCCATGGGGGCATGGGATGGCCTGATGTTATTAGGGGATTAAGGGTGGTTTTCTTGTTATTTAGTTTGTGGTTCATTACCCTCTTTTTGATTGGGGTCGTTAAGTCCCGGTGCGGGTTCGTTCCGGGTTACACAGGTGCTGGGAGAAATTCTTGTATTTCTTGTTACTCATATTAGCAGGATTTCTCCCATGGGGGCATGGGATGGCCTGATGTTATTAGGGGATTAAGGGTGTTTTTCTGTATAATAGGCATAGTGTATGAACGAGCTTTAACGCTTTCTTTAGGGTTGGCTGCTTTTAGGCCCACCTGATCATTTTGCCTTGGGTGTTATGACCTTTACCCACCTGAGAAAGTTGTGTCTTTTATCGAAGGAGCTGTACCTCCTTTGATTAACTCCTAGCATTTCTTCCATATCTGGGTAGGTAGTACGGGTTTGAGGTGAGAATTTCTAGGGCTGAACTTCTATTCATTTGTCAGGCAACCAGCTATAACCAAGTTCGGTAGGTCTGTCACCCCTACTTGGAGATCTTCCCAGTCTTTTGCCACAGAGACGGGTTGGCCCTATATGTTTAGGCTGTCTCGAAGTAGCTCACTTGGTTTCGGGGATTTAAACTAAAGGGCTCTTTGCTTAAATAGTACTAGCTAAATCATGATGCAAAAGGTACGAGGTTACATCTCTGCTTCTTTTCACTTTGTAGAATTGTTTCATTTCTCTTTCAGCTTTCCCTTGCGGTACTTTTTCTATTGCTCCATGTCCCTTTTCTGTCGCCCATACTAAGGGGGAAAAATGGTTTGGTTTTAAAAATTTGTTGTTTATTAGGGGTTATTTATGGTTAGTTG
>JBBMJM010126166.1:0-13309 GCA_037832705.1 Centriscus cristatus
CACACACACACACACAGACAGACAGACAGACACACACAGACACACACACACACATACAGACAGACACACACAGACACACACACACACATACAGACAGACACACACAGACATACAGACAGACACACACACACACACACACACACACACACACACACACACACACACACACACACAGACAGACAGACAGACACACACAGACACACACACACACATACAGACAGACACACACAGACACTCTCTCTCCTGAGATATGAAGAGTCTCTATATAAGTTAAGTTACATTCATTGTGCAGTTTCCACAGCAAACGTGATCGGCACAAACCAAGGACTGGACGTCATCTACCGCCTCATCCCCTCATACACCAACAAGCATCTCCACATGATTAGGTACGCTAGCTATGCTCATCCACGTGGTCATGATGAGATACAATACTGACATGTGAGTGAGTGTCCTACTGACACGAGGGCCAGTGTGAGTGTCCCGTGTAGGACAACACTATGTTTGTGAGGCCAAGGGTCCAGGTGTCGTGCGTATATAAGAATAAGTGTTCTACGGACATCATGGCACTATGTCTGCTAGGGTGAGTGTCCGATGTGCACGACAGCCCTACATTAGTGAGGGCCAGTGTCCTAAAACACTAGTCGTCTACCCCGATGGGATGTGCTGAGGGTACAAGGGAGCAGTGTGTGAACGTACACCTGCACACACGTCATATAAGATAGACTCAGTGAGTCATCTGAAGACCAGTGCATACTGATGAACATCTGTGTAAAATACAAATGTCAGGGGGTTTGCCGACAGATTTAGTCTGTGGTCCCTTTACCGGCATCAGAACAAACACTACAACTAAAATAAAGCAAGATTAAAGATTAACAACTAACAACACAACACAACACAAAACACACACACACACACACACACACACACATACAAGTGACGTGATCTTGTTCTTTGTTTTCAGGGCGTCTATTAATGCCTTTGCTGCTCTGCTGTGCACGAGTAAGTTCCATCATACTTGGTGTTTCCCATCAACATCATCACCACGTCTCAGGCCTTTCCTGAGCATGTGTTCCTTTTGGGACTTTTCCACTACACATTCCCAGCACAGTCAAGTTCACCTGCACCCGGCTCTTTTGCATTTCAACAGTTCCTGGTACATACCTGGTACATACCTGGTACATACAAGGTACATACCTGGTACATACAAGGTACATACCTGGTACATACCTGGTACATACAAGGTACATACCTGGTACATACCTGGTACATACAAGGTACATACCTGGTACATACCTGGTACATACAAGGCACATACCTGGTACATACCTGGTACATACAAGGCACATACCTGGTACATACAAGGTACATACCTGGTACATACCTGGTACATACAAGGTACATACATGGTACATACCTGGTACATACAAGGCACATACCTGGTACATACAAGGTACATACCTGGTACATACCTGGCACTAAACATGGGACATTTTAGTGTGCCGGCCTCTGATTGGTCACTATGGAGAGAGGGCCGTCCCAAGCGTTGAGCAGGTACTGTGGAACCAAACGTTGTAGAGCTCTGTAGATGCCTGACCGGAACTGTGCGTTCACACTCTTTCTTACTGGTCCTAAGTATCAAGGATCTTGCGGCTGCCCTGTAGCTAACGTTGCTGATAGATGGATGTTATCTCGTATGTAACTAGCATAGCTAATGTAGGTGAGGAAGTGAATGTAGCAGTAATCTATCTCTAATCTGTCTCTTATCTATCTAAGATGACAAGAACCAAAACAAAGATGTCTGAGATCTTTCACCAGAGTATTTCTGCTCTGATGCGCTGTCTCTGTAATTGTAGAAATAAGGTATTGTTGGTCACAGCAGGTTTTCACAGTGGAGATTTAATCACGCTGGTTGGGCTGTGAATAGAATCATGTCATTTAATGACAAATTAGATAACGGAGATAGATTCAACTGGAGTCAGATTTGTTGATGCCAAACGAGCCCAATGACTAATTAGAACTGTGTGACAAGCAACAAAAAACTCCAAACGTTTTCACGTTTCAACTTTTCATCTCACCAACCCAGAAACAAAAGTGTTCTAGCAGCAATGCTCGTGTCCCAAAGGACACTTGCTCATGTTACACTCATTAAGAAGTTGCTGGCAGATGCCCACGGACATATTCTGTGATGTCATCACGGGGGTCTCTTTGCTGGCATTTCATGAGTTGAACCAAACTGATAGGACGTCGTCTGTCCCTGTCCTGTCTTTGCCCATGTCTGTCCTTTACAGAGGCTAACATTTCCTCCGTAGTGTCAAAGGGTTACGTCTCTGGACTCCTCCGCCTTTACGAGGACTGGCACATGAAGGATACTCAACACGCTGCCGTTGAAATCCGCCATGCACTGCTGCGCTGCCTTCATAGGGTGACGAACAGAACTGCAGGCCGACATGCTCTGGTGGACCAAGGAGGCATCAGGCTTCTATACCAAACTACACAGGTATCGTTCAAACAGTCCTCTTCTCCTTTGTGTTCCTGTTATGGGCGACAGCCCGAGGTTTGGAGGAGGATCCCATAGTGCAGGAAAAACACACAGAAACAGGACAAACAGGCAACAGGCAGTTTATTGTACAAACAGGTCACAGGGTGAGACACGGATACGAACGAAAAGGCAAATCAGACGAAAACAGAAAATCGCTGCTCTGTGGTGCGCGAGCAGGAAAACAAACAAAACCGCAAGGGCGAAAGAGAACACGAAGAAACATAAAGCACCTCCACTGCCACCGGAGAGGGAGGAGAAAAACCAACCACAACAGAACACGAAACGACCCAAAACAGAACTCATGAAGAAAGAAACGTGTCCATGAGCTTGTTTTTCTTTTCATCTTGTTACAGTTAAATCGAAGGACAAATTTATCAGTGAAGAATCGTTTTTTGTCCTTTTTCACATGTATTAGAACAGATATCTGTTAGAATTGCACACAAATATTGTCTACAGAGTTTACTATGACCCAATTTTTAAACACTTTTTGGGAAAAAACGTTATTGATTTGAAGTATTTTAGTCCCCGTGAGTAGTTTCCTATCGCGTTATATGAAAATACAGTAGATGAACACACTAAAGTCTTATGTTGTGTCACATGACGTAGGAGGTCTGTTTCCTTACTAGAACCAATGCCAGGTTAACATATCAGGTCACAGGTCTGTCACATTTGTCACAGGGACGTTTCTAACTCAATAGTGCCACAGATAACCAGGGAACAAGTTCTACTGATTTCTAATCCACCTTTGGATCAGCAGTCCGATAATGACGCAGTTGAACACAGAGGAAAACATGTTGCTGGGGAGTCTGAATACTCCAGGAATCATCACCACAGATAGACGTTGAGGACAGCGGATGAGAGGATCGAGAGGAACACTCGAGCTGAAAACCCTTATCCTCAACCACTAACCCCTAAACCCTAAACCCCAACCCCTAACCCATAACCCTTATTCTTAAGCACTAACCCCTAACCCCTAACCCTTATCCTTAATGACAAACACATAACCCTTAACCAGAACAACTAAACCCTTAACCCTGACCTTAAGCACTAACCCTTAAGCACTAGCCCTGACCCAAATCATTGTAAGGATGAACAAACTCTGTCTTTCCATTAAACCTGCTTTCTGGAACGAGCTTCAGAAGAATCCAGTGAAGACACACAGGAAGCACCCACTCATAGAAGAGAAGTGAGGGAGGCACCATGCAGCCACAGGCAGATCTCAAGATCAAGGGAGCTCAGCAAGTCAGGAAACCAGCACTGGGTAGTCTCATATCATTGGGCAGTCACTGCTTACATGTGCTAGAACTACAACTCACGTTTAGTCGAACTCGACTAAAACATGGACAACTTGGTAACTGGTAACCTGAAGTTAATCTGCTCCGCCCCTTCAATGCCCAAGAACAAACAGGCGGACTGACTTGGACTTGTTTTGTGTTTCTGCAGACATGTTTGATGAGTAAACGTCTGGAGTCCCTGGTGGATCTTTCTGTCCAGCTGATGAGGAAATGTCTTCCTAAAACCCCTCTACCGCTCACGTCGGATCGCTCTGCGTACTCCTTCGCCCTACCTGGGAGGTCACATGTTATCCATGATGTGGATGTCATACCAGGTCCAGTCTCAGGTACCGATGGCAGTATTCAAACCCTAATAGTCATGTCTGATGGGATTTCTGTGTGTTGTTTTTGGTAGCAGACGCACACACTGATATTTTCTCCATTCTGTAGACGAATGCAATGGAGAGAGTGACGATGAGGGGGCTGAAGATCGCCAAGAGCCAGACAGCAAAGATTATGTACGTGTCCTTTGTATGTTGAGAATTTGCTGAAAAAGGTATATAGCATACACCCCCCCCCCCACCCCCCGACCAGCACCAGAAAGACGTATGCTCAGTGTGTGTGTGTGTGTGTGTGTGTTTGTCCTAGGATGATGACCTGGAGACTGACCTAAACAAACTGTGTCTTCGCCCCGACCCAGACAGACCGAAAGAGCTGCTGCGACAGTACAATCACTTTTGTCCCGAACTGTCACATGACTTCCAGGTACGATGTGTGTGTGTGTGTGTGTGTGTGTGTGTGTTTTCTCTTCCTAGATTGTTGATTATTTCTTCCTCCGTCCTAAGGTTTTTACATCTTGTCTGTAGCTTTTTGCTCCCATGACACAAAGCCTAACGTGTTCTCTTTGTCATGAAGGAGCTTGTGTACAGCGGGGGTGGAGTTGGGTCAGAGTTGATGTTCATGTCAGAGACATAATGAAACATAATGTTTCATTGGCAGACTTTGTTAATCATTCTAATATTTAACATGTTTACAGGATGTCACACTGAATATATGCTATGAATGTTTTTTTTTTTTCTATTTAAATCGCTTTTATATTGTCTCTTGTAGGGGCTGGATTTGAGTTCAGAGGCAGAGGAGAGTTCAGCCTCCTCCTCCTCCTCCTCCTCCTCCTCCACATCTTCAGATGAAGATGCTGTGCAGGTCAACAGTTTTCCTCCTCACTCTATCAGAGGGGACAGTTGGAGTCCAGAAACATCCACATCTACCTCTGAGTGCCATTCAGACACACAAACCTCCACAGAGGAAAACACGCCAGGTCAGGTGAAACATCAGGATATCAGTGTCCGGTTTATTAATAGAACACAACAGTTTACTGAGTTTCACCTGTACGGCAACACAGGCGCAACAAATCCACAGTAAAACAGCGTGAAAAGGCTCAGTGGGATTCTTCTGGTTGTCAATAGTTGGTGTTCAGGTAACTGCCCCTGCGGAGTGTGCAATCCTTCTGTCACCTCCAAGACACTTCCAGACAATCGGACCTATTCAGAATTATTGTTCGTGGCTTTCTTGCGATACAAGTTATCCCCCCTGACCACATCGGTGCCTTTTTTTTCTAGTCTTTGACACTTTGTAGAAGACCCCACTTATTACATGATATATGTTATATGTATATGCACATTTCTGTATTTCTGGAAAATGTTTCACCCTATATATGATAACTTCACTGACTTTGATAAAAAAGAGCCATTTTTAAAAAGTTATGAACTGTTTCGTTATTCTGCGTTTTCAAGTATTTGCACAGGTGTCCTATAAAACGTGAACTATCTCTATTTCATCTTTCAGCTGCTGCCCAGCTTGAAGCCCGAGATTTGCACAGCAGCATCCTCAGCACTGGTCCTGGATCTGCTTGTAAAGAGGCAAGGTAGTTTCTTTGCATGTTAGTGGACAAAGCTGTGCCAGGCTATTAGGATAATTACAGTTATGTATTTGGGAAAAAAAAAAAAATGTCAGTGTTCCCCAAAAACAATTAACTGTGTGGTCATATTCGCATCAACCGTTCAACCAGAATTTGAATAAGGATTTAATCTCATTGGACTGTTTCTGTGGTATGATTTTACCACAGTTTCACAGATTTCTTCTCTGCATTACCTTCTTTGTGTGCAGAAGAAATCTATGGATCTAATCTGATTTTTAAATTTCTTTTGGATTGTGTGTTTACAGGACATAGTGCAGATAGGCTTCCATAAAAGTCCATCAGTGGCCACTTTTACACAGAACCTATGTTCATACACAGATGCTCCTTGTGCATGATAATACCTCCCCAGCATGTAAACTGTTCAGATTCATGGTCCTTCTTCTCTGACTGGATATTAGTTTTGCTTGTAGGGGAGAATCCCAACCAGACCAGTCGGAGGATGAACCGGATGCAGACGAATCCCACCACCGTACCATGATCGATCGATTATTAGACAGACACGGCGCCTGCATCCCCCACCACGAACCCAAGACGTATCGAAGTGCAGCAACCAAAACCAAATCTATTCCAGGGTTTGGAATTCTGGCTTTCCCTGATTTCTGGGGCCACCTCCCACCACCAGGACATGAGCCCATGGTCCCACGCAAACCCCACATTCAGAGGTACTCCGATGTCTTTAAAGCTGATGACGCAGTCCATTTGAGGAGATTATGTAATTGTAAAGATGCAAACCAACACCCCGTTCCAGAGTTGTTGGCTGTGGCTTCGCTGCCATTTGCATAACTCCATAATGAATCGCGTTTCCATAATCCATCAAAGTGTTGACAGCTCGTGCAGTGAAAAAGGTTTGAAGGTCACATCATCTTTCCTGTTGATGGTCATAACTGCATGTATGCTTCTCTTGTCAGACAGAAAGTCTTTGAGGATGTTCAGCGTTTCATAAACACTCATGACATCATCAACCAGGTTGTCTTTGACCTTGAAGACAGCAGGTAGTCGGACACACTGTTGTACGACATGAGAACTACGGTTCTTCTGGATAGAATATGACTGATGACTGACTCGATGTCTGTGTCTCTGTCTGTCAGTGTCCAGTGTCGACGTGACAGAGCTGATTCCTTAAAGTTTTTCTCTCAGTTCGAATGTGGGAACCTGAGAAAAGCTATTCAGGTTCGCAGGTAAGACTGCACATAAGAAGAAGAAGAAACCAAAAATACTCTTTTCAAAAAACAAAATTAAAGTGCACATCAACTCCTGTTTCCTCACTCACAGATAATGATACAAAATGAACTCTGGTCATAACACTTGGACATAAACAACAACGGTACAATATGAATGACATTCAATATACATTAGCATTGCACTCGCATTGCAAAACGTGTTCACACACGCGCACCAGGTTCGCCTTTCATGCGCGATCTGCAATGCAAAACAATAAAACCGATCCAAAATGACCTCTTACACCTGAAACACCATAAACAAATCACAAAGTGTTTACATGGACATCATGAGGATGTTAAAGAAAGAGCTTAAATCCATACCTGAGGACATACGATGAACAGACAGGTGATGCTCTAGCTCAGCCAGCAGTGTTTTATTCGCCTGCACATGCGTGGGGCCAAGAGCGTCCCCTGGTCCTCTGGTATTTCGTAAGAGCACGGTGGCACGGTGACCATCCAGTGGCCTGGAAGTCCAACACCGCCGTTTAGGTTCTGATTCTGATCTCAACAAACGCAATCGTACAGAATTTAGGCAGAGGAAGACAGATGGAGGACAGAAGACGCTGTAGATGAAAAGGAACCATGTACTTCACTTCCTGTTTTACTGGTTTTTGCCGTGATGAAGTCACTAACCCCCTCCTACCCCCATGGTTTTAATTGTACTGCTACTTTTTCCTGTGCACTGGTGAAATCAGAATGAATATTGATGAAAATGTTTTCTGTGTGATACATATTTTATTTCTATTTTTATTTGCTCTTTACCCAATCCGTGTGTTTCTTTGTTTGAGACAGACAGACGAGAGGGTGATGCGATGCTAATTATGCTAATTATGAAAACACATAGCATGTGATAGTTAAAGACACACAAGCGACAATCCAAGTCATTTTCTCTTCTGTCCTACAGGAATGAATACGACCTGATATTAAATGCAGATGCCAACTGTTCCCAGCACACCCAGTGGTTTTACTTTGAGGTCAGTAACATAGTGGCTGACGTCCCCTACCGCCTCAACATCATTAACTGTGAGAAGACCAACAGCCAGTTCAACTACGGTAAGACGTGTGTCAGACACCTGAAACAACTACCGTCACATCTGAACACACACATCAGTAGACAAATACTGACATTACAACCAGGTGCACTGGAGCTGTCCCATGAATGGCTGATCCCTGGATAACAAGCCCACCCCATCAAACCGAACGCTCCAAATACACATGGAGGTCCCATGTGCAGCTGACGTCCACCGGGGTCCGCGGAGCCGCTGCCTCGACGCAGGACCCCGTCTGTCAGCAGAACACGTCTCTCCATCAGTGAACCGCTGAAACGAACGGGGCTGCTCCGTTGTTCCAGGGCTCAGCGACATGGATCCACACGTCTGCTCCTTGACTCATCTCCAGCAGCGTCGCATGAGCCGACAACAACCGACACACAGACGATCCAGCTGCTCCGACAATCAGTCAACTTCATTGTCACTTTTTGTTCCTCCTGACCCAAATACATTTAAAAAAAACACAAACGTATTCAGACAAATATCACACAGGTGTTTACAACATGTGGTGGTGACACATGCTCATGACTGGAACCCACCAGCCGCAGCTGTACCACGTGACAAAGGCGGCACTCGTGCTCAGTCTATGTCTGTGTCTGTCCACTGCAGGAATGCAGCCAGTGCTGTACTCGGTACGGGACGCTCTGGAGGGTAGACCCCACTGGGCCCGGACTGGAACGGAAGTTTGTTATTTTAGGTACGAGTGAGCACACGTCAGCGACGGGCCAGCTGAGAGGATGTGAACTCTGTGGATCATTGAAAGTTCATTCTGGTAAAACTACAGACGCGTAACCCACAGGACTGACATCCCACTGAAAGGATGAACGTCAAACGTCGGAGGAGCAGTGGCGTCTCATTTCCACGGGAACAAACTGTCCATACTGTTTTTTTTTTCTTTCCAGAAACCACTTTTGTCCAGCACATGGCAGACGGAGAACGACCTTTTATACACTGACCTTCACTGTCACCTTCAAACACAATGAGGATGTGTGTTACCTGGCCTACCACTACCCGTACACACACTCTGCCCTGAAGGTACCGCTTCGTCCATCCACCATGTGACATGATGAAGACGTTTCATCTTTTCATCCCTCGAGTGTTCAATGTCGTTCTATGTTCAATCAATCACATCGACGTCTGTGGTCGTACACGTCAAATACCTTTGATAAACAGGCTCAAGGTGGGAACCGCAGCCCCTCCTATCCACAGTGTTTGTGAAAATATATGGTTTATCATCCGTGCCACCCCTCCCATTACACACTGAGCAAAGGACCCCAACTGCTGGAGGGGCTCAAAAATAGAGGAACGGAAAAATGACAATCATGAACTTTGGCAAGTATTTGAAAATGAAATGAAATTTGAATCTCATCATTAAGTGATCAGAAATATCGTTTATATTTGATTGACATAAAATAATGGTGGCCCACCCCCTCCCTCCCACTCTCCCCTGCTTCCTCTGATTTCAAAAAATAATAACTGGATGATGTTCTGTCGTCTTTACATTCTTTTATCATCAGTGCACCAGACTTGGCTCTGAGCTCGGTTCTGTGTTCAGCATGTCGACGTCCTCAGAGCAGATGATGAAGACCAGACGTTATCTGGTCACCGTCCATCATCAAGCTGAGACTGTCGACTCGGCAGTCTGCACCGACTACGCAAGTTCATCTTATACACAACGTGTCTGCTCGGCTGCCTGCACACGACGTGAACTACAGAACAAGTCAGAGTGCACGCTGACAAATAGAATTTAGAATTAAGTGTCGGCAACTCAATGGGGGGGGGGTGGGGGGGGGCATTTTCAGCACACGCACAGCCCACGTTCCATAATTTAACTGCAAAAATGATGGTAACATCAAGAAATAACAACTTTTACAACTAATTTATCTCAGGTAATAAATAAAGTACCTATCTACCTATCTAATAATGACACAATTAGAGCATTCAGAGCATGAATTGGGTCGAATATCTGAATATCTTTAATTTTCTCCTCGTTTTATTCTCCAGTAGGTTGATATTGACACTCTGTTGTTATTGAAGCTGAGTTCATGTAACCTGTCATCTTTTTTTGGAACGTTGGGAATTAGAATGGGTCACAGTGTGTTTGTTTTTTTTTTGTTTTTTTGTTTTTTTGTTTTTTTTTTGTTTTTTGTTTTTTTTGGGGGGGGGGTGGGGGGGCAAAATTCAGTTGTGCTGAAGGCACCCAAATGGCAGGCAGTGGCCCAGGTTCACATGAAGACACATCCTCACGCAGGCTACCTCTGGCTGTGTCCTAACACATCTCCAGGCTGTGTAGTCAGATGTGATGAAGGTGACTCCCACCCCAGAGGGACAGCTCTCACAGGAACTGGTCATGTTCTCCTGTTACGTGTAAGTGGTAGGTACCATTTGCAGAGCTCTTGGAGTCGGCTGTTACCATGGTGACGCATAGATTCATTCATGTTTATCCTCAACATTAAACTCGGTTCGCGGCGCTTTCTGAAGCTGGTCACTTGCATCTGAGCGCCGATGCTGCTGGGAAAGTGGAGTGCGGCCCAGAGACGGCGGCGACGATGGATCTATGCACAAGTCAGCACTTACAACTCCTTTCCACCATCCTGTATTTGACAGGCTCATCTGAGTGTGCTGCAAAAATCGGTGGATCCTGCCAAGGTGTTTTTCCGGCAACAGATTCTATGTGGGACTTTGGCTGGGAACCCATGTCCACTGGTGACCATCACCGCCTGTCCTGCTAGCGGGGGCTGGAAGGACATGCATCAGCTCCGTGAGTACAAACGTCAACATTGGATTTGGTTGGCTCCTGAGGTGGCAGCGAGTCGGGACCTGGTGGATAAAACCTCCACTGAGGACAAGGGGCCAGTTATTTCTGCACTGTGATTCTCTGCAGGCAACCGTCCCTGCATTGTGCTGACAAGTCGTGTTCATCCCGGCGAATCCAATGCCAGCTGGGTAATGAAGGGAACTCTGGAGTTTCTGTGCAGTCGTGACCCGGCTGCCCAGAGTCTGAGGGAAGCCTTTGTCTTCAAAATTATCCCAATGCTCAACCCAGACGGAGTCATCAATGGCCTGTGAGTGAGCTCAGGCAGCAAAGTGTTTCCCTGAGGAAAAACACCCCCCCCCCGGCTGCACCAGTCTCAAGTCATTCTATGTATTTGAACTGCACGTGAACTGCACACGCCGCTGTGAGACTGAAAATGACTGAAGACCTCGTATTCACACATCATATGAACTGCTGTGGGTTATTTCCTACATAGTTTTGTTTAGTTTCACTTTCACTCATTCCGCTTGTCTGCATCTGGATTGTTCCCCCTGGACACTCCGACCGAGGAGCCCCAGGAGTTCCCCGGCAGGTGAGAGGTGTGTCGGCCCAGAATGCCTGAAGGAGGCATCCCAAGTCAGATGAGGTGAAAAAGTTCTACAGATCACTACTTTGTTCTCCGCACACGTTTGAATAAGTTCTCACCTGGAGGGACATCCCTTTGTTACGGCTGTCAGTGTGGGTGGGGTAGGGTACACACACGCATTCACCCCTTCAGGACATTTAGAGTAGCTAAGGTCAATCAGACCTTAGCATGCTTTGGAGGTGGGAGGAAGCTGGAGTACCTGGAGAGGACCCACAGACACAGGGAGAGCATGAACCCCACCTGCACCACAAAGTCACTCGTCTTTCCCAATGTTTCGTGAACTGAATCTCCTCAGTGTCCATGTCCTTTTTGTCTCTGTGTGTCCCTCAGGACTCGGTGTGATCTGAGCGCAGAAGATCTGAACCGTCAGTGGTCCAAACCAGACCCTGTCCTCTGCCCAACAATCTACCACGCCAAAGGCCTCCTGTACTACCTCAACAGTATAGGACGCACTCCTCTGGTGAGTGGGACTTTCCTGCCTCACGGTGCAGTTGTCAGGTGTAGTAAGCGTCTTTGTGTCAGTCTGGTCCGTAGTTGGAGATGCTCCACAGACGTGCTGGATTGTGTGATGATGTCATGGCAACGACCCGCTGTAAACGTTATAGTGAGATTAGACGTTTCTGTAGAGCTGAAGAACTTCACCTCGCAATTTCATTCCATTCACATTTCTATCATCATGACAATGGAACATACTGACAAGGGGCCTGTTCCAGCTCACAGGTGAAGTAAAAACCCAGGTTTTCAATTCTATGTTCATGTACCCGTACAGGTCAGAGGTCTGGACCCCCCTTCTCATTCACTGTGTTTCTTTTATTTTCAGTGTTTAAGTTCTGACGACACTCGTTTCTCTTTACTCAGCTGGTTGGTTCTCGCCATAATATGGATGAACTGATGTCCAATAGGGCCGTCGACTGCACAACACATCTGGTCCCAACCCCATTAATAACGCAAGAAATTCCACTAAACCTGCCACGTGGAAACCTTTTTGTTTTTTTTTAGTGAAAACCATTTCAGGTGACGAGCTCATGACGTTCATTGACAGAGCGCCATCAAAAACAGTAAAGGGTGGAATCTAAAATACAGGACATATTTATAGTTATTTAATTTTTTGGGGTCAGTACATAATTCTACAGAATAAAGGAAACACATTGAATGAGAAGGTGGGTCCAAACTGTTTGTACTGTACACTGACCAGAACCAGGAGAATTGGACAGTCTCACGACCCCATTAACGGTCACACACGGACAGAACAAACTGATCAACCAAAGTATCCGTTTGCTGACACACGACCACTATTATCTTGAATTTTGGAGGAGGCGTGTTTTGGGTTTTACAGGCTTGTGTGTGTGCGTGCGTGTGCATGCATGTAATACAGTTTCTTGCCGTGTGCTTGTCCGTCAGCTGTTCTGTGATTATCATGGCCACTCCCGGAAGAAGAACGTGTTCCTGTATGGCTGCAGTGTGAAGGAGACCCTGTGGCAGTCGGGCTCGGCTGTTGACACCGTTGGACTGAAGGAGGACCCCGGATACAGGGTACGAAACATTGCTCAGCTAACAAGCATTCAAGTGAAGTTTCTGCTGCAGTGTAGCCTGGAATGTCCTGCAGGAGATGAGATAAGACCCCCCTGCTGGGTTAAATCTGGCGGCAACTGGACTTCTGGTTTGCTTGAAGACGTTTCGCCTCTCATCCGAGAAGCTTCTTCAGTTCTGAACTGAAAGTCGTTGGGTCGTTGTTTGTCTGGAGCTGCAGGAATCCAGACAAACAGACAATCAACGACCCAACGACTTTCAGGTGACTCAGACAACAATGGAGGGGGACCTGAAACTCACACCCCTTTCAGGTAGGCC
>JBBMJM010126177.1:0-13309 GCA_037832705.1 Centriscus cristatus
TATGTAAATATGTTTGACTTGGAGGAAAAGCGCAACTTCTAGAGAGAACGCAATTTACACATGGGACAAAGTCAGTAAGGGAGACATCACACAGAGCAGACGTGTCCTGTCTGGAAGGATATCTGAAGGGGTCTGAAGACTAGATGGCAGGGGGATCTGGAATGTGAATTAAATGAGGAGGAGGAATGGAAGATAATAGGAGCAAATTATTAGAAACACATTAACGAGGCCAGAGGGAAGTTTATCCAATATAAACTACAGCAGAGATTCGACTTCAGCCCCCCTGACAACCAATCGGGACTGGGTACTGACAGATCTCAAATGCAAATGACTTGGACTCGGGGGCAAAAAAAAAAAACGTGATCAGGACATCCCTATAATTACTGTATATTCCCTATGTCAATATATTACACGTTCATGTTCTGAAACCAGATAAGGCTTAATTCAGAATAACGAGACGACCTCTGAGCAGGACTGATTACGCCTGACTCACTGAGCACAGACAAGGAGCAAATGACTAAAAATATGTAACTTTTACACATCAGCATGTTTATGCTGATTAATTACTTAAGTAATATACACTGATGAAGTCACAGGGCCCTGGGAAGCCATGATGAAGCCAAAGTGGGCTTGAAGAATTCGTTGGAAGCTGTGTGTACTGTATTCGAAGGCGTTGTCAGGGACAACAGGCCATTTGAAGAATGATCCGTCTTGACAAACACTGGTCGAGCCCGGGGGAAGGGTCTCTGTGATCTACTTATGGGCGTCCTCGTTCTGGACTGTCGGACTTGGAGCTGACTACAGCAGATACAGTTTGAATGTATTTTCACTCTCATTTACTTCGAACAGATGACATGTTAATGGCAATTAAATCTGTCAGGTGAGCACAGGCACATTGCAGGTGCCTCCTGTTGATGTGCGCACGCACACACGCACACGCACACACACACAGAGGAAATCAAGCTCAAGAAAGGTCGTGTTTTAGTTACGAAAGAAAAATCCTCATTCATTCCCTTCAAAACATTTGAGTCTGAGGCCATCAGTGCACAGACAAGGAACCAATTTATTTATCTCTCCAATTAAGAGAGTCTATTGTTAATATGGAATTGGCTCAAGAAAAGTGTGGGTCCACTCAAAACTAGTGACAATACTGTAGTATATCTGTCAAGCCCACAAGCAACTGCATGAGAAATACACCAAAACAAGTCTGGGTTGAAAACACGACGGCGTCTTCAGATTTGTTCTCTCTGGGACCAAAGTTCACAAATGATCATACTGGACACAGCTCGAGTCTACCGTCTTCTATCGGAGGGACTCACCTGTTCATGTCTTCCTGAATGTACAGAGACAGCAGCTGCTTGGGGACGCTGAAGGACAACGTACATTCCTCCATTTGTTCACGCACGAGCATCCACTTGCTGTCCATGGTTTGAAATCTATACACTTTGCATACGGGGTTCTTGAACACTGAGGCAGAGAGAGGATAAAGGTACATTGAGCCAAATGAACTTGGCAGCCACATTATACATCAAAGATTTCCAGTTAGTGATTTGTCTCACTCGTAAGTCATCCGACATTTTTTTTTTTTTTCTGATTAAGTAAAACAGAACTGCTGAGGGAAACCTAGAGGACAAATGGAAAATGGTCAAACATCCCAATGAAGCACAAATTAAACTGTAAGATCAAGAGCTGTGCCTTCTTAGATAAGGTGTCTCTCATCTCCCTCTCTCCCTCTTTCTAGGTCTGCAGCAGTAAAAGAGCACACAGACTGAAATACAGAGATTCCACGCAGTTAATCTTCAGCCAAATTTCCCCACTATTTCCATTTTAATTGCTTGTTTATTGTACACCACAGGGGCAGGAGCTGTCGAATCGTTTAAGAACTTTGCTCGCCTTTCCCAACACCTAACTCTCCCATTAAAAGCAATTCAAATTCAGCTTCATCTAATGGCGCCGATCGAAGGCTGCAAATGAAGAACAGCTCTAATGCTCTTATCGACATGCTGGCAGTTGGTGAGGAAGCTGCTGACCCCCCCCAGCCCCCTTCTCAAACTGCCTCATGCTAGACGACAGCTTGGTTTGAACACACATTGTCTGTTTCTCACATTATTCTCTCTGATTTTTCACGTGGCCCACGAGTGACTTTGAACCGAGGCCTTCACTGGGTTGTTGCACATCTTTGTGCAGACACCTGAGGAGCTGGCCGCTGGTCAAACAACGTTTGACCAGGACCTCCGCAGGCAGAAATGTCTCCTGAGTCATTGGGCAGCAGCCACAGACACATTTCACATGCATCATTGTCTTGTTGTAACTGGTCCAGCAGACACATCGCTGTGGTCGTGGCTGAGAAGGTAAATCTACACCGACTCAAATCAACATTTGAGAGACGATTCATTTTCTTCTCTTTTTTTTTTCATGTTAAACCAACAGTTCACTTGACTTGAACAAAAGTCACATATCTAGCTTGACATTTCAGTGAGGAAAATAAAATTCTACTGAGATCTACTTTACTGTGAGCAATATTAAAAAAAAAAAGATATATATCCTCAAGGACAAAAACAGCTACTTGTGGGTGATTACTATTGCTCCATAAATTGATGTACAAACTGACCTTCACGTGACCCTAGTAAGAACTCCTAACTGCATGTAAATGAAACTGGATCTTCAGAGCTCATTGGAATGGGTGGGTGGGGATTACAGACAGTAAAATGAATGAGAAAAATAAATGGCTTGCAAAGGACATATGGAGAGAAGGGGGTTGAAGACATAACCTTAATCGTATGAGCGATAGCAGCTGACTTCAACCTCCGTCAGAGAAGCAGATTAACCCCTAAATCCCCCCCCCCCCGCCAATAAAACGCCTGTTTTCTTCCCCTGCACCTCTTAAGAAAATA
Organism: Centriscus cristatus; assembly: GCA_037832705.1. Lineage (NCBI taxonomy): Eukaryota > Metazoa > Chordata > Actinopteri > Syngnathiformes > Centriscidae > Centriscus > Centriscus cristatus. The sequence goes on from JBBMJM010126177.1 coordinate 2,895, forward strand.
ACTTCCCATGACGTGCTGTGCGTGGGCTCCCCTCTCTCCTTCTGCTCGCCACATGCTCATTTTGAAAGGTTATATAGGAGGAAGACTACATTTCATTCGTCAATCTGTCGGCGTCTGCTGGGAGGCTGTTGTTTTGACGTGGTGCAGACGTGCACCCACAAATGTGGCTGCGGTTCACCAGCTAATCACTGCATCGATCAACAATTAACTATATTAACTCTGTCATGTTTGGTAATGTCACTGTTGTAGACCTCACTATGTCACAATGATCTTAATGTTATGAAGGCTGTCCTCTGATTAAAAAAACAAAAACAAAAAAACAACCCTACCCCGAGCATCTTTTAGATTTGGTGCCCACTAGTTGGAGGAAATTATATTTCTGTGTCAGAAATACTGAATGCCCATTTCAGAGAGAGCTGAAGTCAAAGCTGGAGAGAGAACTCTCCAGCTTTGACTTACCTCCTTCCTCCATTCTTATCAACACATACTCTATATGCAAAGTGTATTTGATGGCCAGTGCTTGACTCCTGTTATACACACTAGGGATGGAGAGATTCACCTGTTTGAACCGGTGGTCCGATACAGATGTTTGTAGAGTGTGACTGCTTCAATGTGCATCAGATACAGCTGCATGTGTCGGCATCAGTAAACTCCACGGTTACATCAGTTATTACATAGTTTATCTCCTCTGCACCTGACTCACATGCAAAGGTGCCACAGCGCGGCTAGAGAATGAAATGGAAAACAAATGTAATTATATATATATATATATATATATATAATTTGTGCAGGGATGACCCATGTGGTGTTTGTGGGTAATGGGTAGCCCACAGGGACCACTTGAGGTGCGAGGTGCCCACATGAAACTATGGCAGAAGTTGGGATAAACAGTGTTGCATGTTGAAACAAATTGATGGAAGTTGACGGATTCAAATGAAATTTAATGATCCCTTTCACTCAGTACCTTTGGATTTGTATGCAGTTTTAAAAAGGTTGGTGGCCCCTGATTTAGTGTTTGTTAGGAATAAAAAAAAACAAAAAACATATTGAATTGCATATTCTGTGTAAGTTTGATTCATAGAAAATCACAAATCACAGTAAAGAAAAGAGACAACAAAATAACTTTGTGTTGTGTTTAGAAACCAGATGTGGGCTCGTAAGCTCTTTATATTGTGTTGAATAGTTTATATCGTATCATGAATTGTATACACGTTATAAAATAATATTGTTGTCAAATCGTGACTGAATGGCATCACATAGTGAGTGAAGGTGAATGATATTGTATCATATCTGCAGGGGGCTTCATTGAATCATTAATGTATCGTATCGCTGGCAGCATATCGAGATGTGTATCGAATCGGTCTCATTGGTCCCTCGTATAAACAGCCTTCTTTCTATAGTGTGATTTCAGCAGCAGTATTTATTTTACACCACTGCTTGCCACCAAAACAATCACCCATCACCCACCATCAAAACCCATTCAAGAAAAAACATATGAAAAAATAACATGAAGGTTGATATGATCCCAGATGTAAATAAATGTGCAGGTAATTTGGATCATACCTGGTCCTGTCAGCGGATTATTTCCTCTGTCGATGCAGGCATGGGACGCAGAGTCACAAACCAACGGACTCTGAGAAGGACACAGGGGGAGAGGACCGGGAAAAAACAGACAGAGAATGTAGATATTATTGATACTGGTATTATTGATGTCATGTGCTGGAAACGACCACATCAGAATGTGACTGAAGCTGCATCATGTCACCTGACAGACGCTGTAGGGTAGAGGCAGTAACATCATGACTATGATGCACTTAATTGAATTCACACAAAAGAAGGTTAAAGACAAGTGAGTCATTAACCACAATAGCCCATCTGTAAAGTCCATTGCCTTAGTTACTGGTACTTCTCCCCCTAAGCCTTCTTCTCGAGCACAAAACAAGCAATTAACAATGGGGCATTTACCATTATTTTAATGGAAGAAGAAAGAAAAAAACCCGTTGTCTTGTTTCAGGAAAAAAAAAATCAGTTTGGTGCCAGTTTCGCAAGAAAATGAGCAGGTTGAAAAAGGTTCCTCGTGCTGATATTTCAGTGACGCTTATTCAGTCTTAATCAGGCTTAAAAATATGATGATGTAATATTGTGCCAAAACAAAGAGGATTTAACTGTTTTTCCCAGCACGCCACATATAAATGACCTATACATGGAAACGGCGTTCCCTGACAGTTAAGTTGTCATGGTAACAATAACACAAAGGAAACTGCCCCAAACCTCCACTCACACGCGCACACTCACAGCAAATGTAAGTCAACGACCGTCTCAAACATGTGACAAACATACACAACTATTTAAGTCCAACAGTGATGACTGATGACATTCATGTGCCCCCCCCCGCCGCATTCCAGATGAGTCAGACATCCATACGTGCTTGCATATGTTGTTGTTCTTGTTCGATGACAAGTCATTTTGAGAAGAAAACAGATCACTCGTCTGTGGAAACTATGCATGTGGATGTCTCCCAGTAAACACACTCCCAGTTATCTGATTGGTTTGTCAACAATCACCATTACCTGTGACTCTGTGAGATCAGAGCCAGCGTCAGGGGAGATTTATTACACCATGTGCTTCTTTAGCATCACCTGTAACCTAGAACATAATGTAGCCTAATTACCATCCTGTCTGTCTTCTGCAGGTGAAGGACACATTTTCAGTCATTCATCTCGCTGATGTCTGACAGCGAAGATCGTTTCCGGCTCTATTCAACGCAGATGAACAGACGACCAGTGCAAACCCATGTCGACTTTAAATCCTTATTTCCTTCCGTTTTTTTTTTTTTTTGTGCATAAACATTTTGAAAACCAAAACTGCTGCTGCTGCTGCTCTGAAAGCGTTTCCACTCTGCTTCCCTTTTTTTTTATGTGTTTTTGATTTTGGAGAGGCTTTCAAAAAGCATCATTTTCCAAAGTGTTATTCCCCTTAAAAATCCAAAAGCTTCACAGGCCGAGTAAAGCACGTCTCTGTACCGGTTTGTGAAAAATGAAGCAAATGTATCATCATTATCAAAACATCTCTGCTTCGCCTGAAGAGCTGAGAGGACTAATCCAAGCAATACTGGAAATCATTATCCTTCAATCTGCGTCAGCTCCGCCTTGTTTGATGAAGCATTAACACTATTAGAAAGACAAAACCTGTCCCGGAAATCTGACTTCAATGGCTCCTTGGCACGATCCGTCACCTCCCCTTGCACAGATTGTGAATATGATCAACAATCAACCAACCACTGTTTCATACACATACACTAAGTCAATAGTAGATGCAATGACATCTGGCAATTTCCAGACACCGACAAGTACAGTCTGCAACAGTGAGTCCAAGGATGGCAGCGGGGAAAGGAGTCCCATTGCAATTGTCAGCAGCAGACAGCGTGTGCTTCAATGGCTCTTTGATGGCTGAAATATGGAAGGAGATCAGATCAAAAGGTGACAACAATCTCTCTTGTTCCAGTTGAATGTTTTTCTGGGGTCATACTGATATTCATGAGCTGCAGCCACCCCCAAGCAATAACAGGGAAGGATCAAACAAGGTCCTCTCAAGTTCCCTGAGGACACACAAACACGCGGGAGGTAAATTGAAGAACATCTCCCCAAGTTAGTTAAATCTCAAGAGAGTTCTGTATATTGTTTGTCAGGTCCCTTCACTCCTTCCGCCCCTTGATGTTCGGCAACAGACGCAGCAAACACGAGAGGAAATGCACGGCGACACCACACAAACACGTACACGCAGGGCGATGCGTTCATCAAGGCGACATGGGCAGATTGTCAGTGACACTCTGGAGCCTGGCAGGGAACCTCCCTTCACCAGCAACGGGGGTGGGCAGGACCCAAAGTCAGTCAGCCATGTGGAAAACTTTGGCCAATTACATAAGACAGTGATTCAGACACATGCACGCACACGCACACACACACAACCAACTTACAGACCTGTGCTGTGGTTGGAAAAATCAAACGCATTTTTTCCCCCTTATAGTTCTGTTCATTTTTTTTGGCATTGTCACTGTCGCCTTGCTCAGCAAACACAGCTCCACTAAGAAAGTACAGGAAATGAAGTGAAATCAGAGTACATACAACTTCATTTCTGGTTTGGTAGCACCCCATTTGGATGACACAGTCTTCGTTTCACTGTCGGTCTGACAGTGAGAACCACTCTCTTCTCCTCTCGCTCCCCGTTGACTGCGTGAGCCACTTAGGAGCGGTAAGCATCGTATGGGATTAGACCCGGGTAGCCGGGTGGGGTCGGTGGCGAGTAAGTCACATTGCACAGGCATCAGGCTCCAGCCCCGGAGTCAATAGGTGTGTGTCTGAAAGCTAATTGGTCCATTCTCACGATAATCATGTCTATATTTGACAGACGCAACACACACGTACCGACAAACAGATATTATGCACACTCACAGCCAGCAAATCCCTATTAGGGTTTACTGAAGTTTATTTAATCTCTTTGAGGACTGGAGCAGTGCTGGTCTAATCCTCGCATTAGTGCCACAGGCATCTGGAGTGACTCCTATTTCTATCAGACAAGTGGCTGCTTTACCTTCTGCGAAGGTATGTCGGTGGTGATGTGGTCAACGTCCTCCATCTCCCCCATCTTCATACGACTCACCACAACGGTTCCTGCTGTGCACACACCATCTGATGATCTGGAATGAAAAGCAAAACATGCACGCGTAAGCCGCATCATTAATCTGCTGGATCTGGTTGCTCCCCCCAATCCCACCCCCCTCCGTAGGGCTGACGAATATCCATCCCCGTGTCTGACTTCCCAAGCCCACAAATATGATTAAGCTTAAACAGGTTGTAAAATCACAAAGCTGTTGGACTGAAAGTGGAATCTGGCTGCGTGCAAGGTGGCGATTTCCTTCTCCCTGCAGATTCTTGCAAGTCTGCATGCAAGATAAAGTATTGCCGCCTCTGGTGGGAAGTTATTGTGTTTGATGCACGGGAGATTTCATAGTCTAATCGCCCAAGCTGTGCACACTGACAGATACCAAATTGATACCAGAGCGTTCATATCAAGGACCCTGACCAATCACTTTCCCAATCATGGAGCCGTGATTAAGGGGGTGATAGAAAATCCATAGTATAGGCCAGAGATGCAGGTACTCTCAAATAGAGAAAAATGGTCCCTCTGCATCGCACAGGCAAGTCTGATCACTTTAACAGACCCGTCCCGAATGTGTTCAGTTCCACTCCAGCTGGAGAAAATATTGGATGGTGTCGTCTTGGCCCGATGATCCAGGAAGAAAGAAAGAGAAAGAAGAAAAAAAAAATGCTCCTGAGCAAAGAGAAGAAAAGGAAAAGATGGTGATGGAAGCAGAAAGGATGCTTTCAAAGCTAATCTATCTTTGTCAGAGAAAATCTGGTTGCACCCCGGGGAGAAGGAGGAAGAGGAGAGCAGACGCTAAGGAGAGTTATGGGAGGAATGACAGGGAATACAGAGGAGGAGAATTAGGAGTCCGAAGTGGGATAAAGGTCTCTGTGGTGGGACACCGGGAGCTTCGGTTATTGCTTAATGTCTTACAGAGGCCCCCAAGCACAGAAAACAACATTGGCTGCTTTATAAATCTAATCATCGTCCCCTGCCAGACACCTGTCACAGTGTTTACTTCTCTGCTCAGCTTTGTTTCCCTCATTCCTCCTCATCCCTCTCCATCTCTCTCCGCATCACAGTTAAGAAAGTCACCCTGACTTTGAGTCCACACGTCATCCAGAAAATGGAGATGAACACGCACGCATCATTCAGTGATACTTCTCCCAACGCACGGCAGCGGAGTTCAGCCTCAATCCTGGAATGAAACTCTTAATTTGAATACACAAGGGAGACGTCGTTGGAACTGTTTGGAGAAAATTGATTTGTGCACTTGAGAGACAGAGTGCACACCTTTTGGTTTGTGGCCAAACACCTGTTCTAATGCTGTGTGTATGCACAGGAAAGGAACCAGAGTCTAATATTACCCAGTTACAAGTGGACATTTTCAAGTCAGATTTAGTACTTTAGTCTAGTACTTTAAAAGTATTTAACGCCCTCCACCTGATTTCTGTATGTTGCTGTATTGTCACGCCGATCAGCTGATAGAACATGAGAAGTTGGAATGTTGTAAAGCTATAGAAATGTACTGCTGAAGTGAAAACTGTGTTTTCTTTTTTCTTTTTTTGACGTTGAGTTCTTCAGACGTGATGTAGGTGTTATAATATCCGACACATTGTTGGTCAAAAGTATATTTGAAGTTAAAGTTGCCTTAAGTTTCTGTAAAATTGGTACTTGGGTAAAGTACAGATTCTCAAAAAGTCTTGAGTAAAAACTCAAGTAGATGTTTGTTGAACTCATTCAGGTGCAACATGATGTGATTGAGCTCACCCAAAGCAGGTAACATCCTGGTGTGTATTGTTTTTGGCGTGTGACCAGTGCTGAGAGAATCCGGCCTCCGTTCTCCCTCCTGTCTTCCTCCTTCTCCCCGTCTGTTGGAGCTGGCCCCGAAACAAACGTGCAGATAGTTTTTTTTGTGCCTGAAGCCAATGGTTTTAAAGATCTAATTGGCTCAGAATCGCTTTTATGACAACACTTAATCAGACGGCTTTGTTAAAGTGACAAAAAATAATCTGCTTAAAATGTCTGTAGTGAAGCTGGCGTAATTCAAAAAGTCATTAGTTATCGGGATAGTGGCCACATTTAAAATTCATTTTCTTTTAAAAGCCTCTACTGCAATCCACAAACACACTAAACTGTGTGAGCATGCAGCGTAAATTGGTTTTTGAATATCCAGTTAGCATCTTAATGGTGGAATGTAAAATTAAAAAAAAATTATGTTTAACTTGTTAAATGTTCCATCTACCTGTCGTTCCAAAGAAACGCTTTTGCAACTGGCGATAAAGGGTGAATGTGTGCGAACGTAACCGATTTGAGTTAGGCAGGGAAATCCTATAATACCACTTTGTTCATTACCGTAAGAGACAGTCGCAAGAGACGTGATCCCTCCACTTCAAGGACAGAGTGACAAGTAGAAAAAGCTACAACGTGAATGCATTAGAGGGGAAAATGGAAGGAACACAAACAGCTCTGGAAAGTAACTGAAAGACATCGATGACAAGTCAATCATGAGAATCAGGAGCCGTGCAGGACTGAGAAACGCTGGTGTAACCTGATTATGTGTGTGTGTGTTGTTTCATTTAAATTCAACTGGCTTTAGTGGTGTTCACGTTTCATGAATACGATTTGTGCGTCTGAGGGACATTACAGTCAGTGCAGAGAGGTACGTTTTAAGTTCTTTTTTTACTGGCGCATGTAGAGAAGGAGAGAACAGGGTCACCATGGACCCCATCATAGCAACAACCAGCACTAGGAAGGAATTACAGATTGACACCAGGGACAACTGAAGTGAATTTTGAAAGGTGTGAATTTAACAACTGTGTGTGGGTAAAGCTAATCAAAGAACTTCACAGCAGGAATACCTCTGTGGTCTGCAGGCACCTTCCTCTGTGGGAAGCAGGAAAGAAAAACGCCTGCTAGCCGCAGAAATGAAGAAAACAGCAGCTTCTCGTTCTACCTGACGAGAGTTTCACTTTCAACTGGAAGTGGGAAAGCAATTCTGCTTTTATCTTCGGATTGATTCAGTTGATTTGGTGTGAATGTCATTCACTTGGAGCTGCAAATCACTGTTGGAGTGAAAGTGAGAGTGGTGGAGAGAAGGGATAAACGCCAGGATCTGCAACAGAACGCTCCAAGCCCGTAGCCCTTCAAGTGCCGATATGATTCTTGACCCATATAACGCTGGATGGGTTGGCTAAATATAGTGCTGGCTACTGTTCACTGAGGACAGATGTTCGGACACAGGACTCATTGTAAATGGGAGAACGCCAGCGATAGAAGTGATACGAGCAGCTCTGAACTTCATTGGTGATGAATGTCATGTGACTCAGCAGTAAGTTACTTGTGCGAGCGAAGGGCCGAGCCAGTCCATTAAAATACACTCCAGGCATTGTTCATAGAGTGTGGAGCTCGAGCCAGAATCACCAGGGGACCCTGTAAGCCTGAGCCCACACGCTCTGGCTTGTCTGGACCACTTGAAGTATACTCCTGAAGAAAAGCTGCCCTAGTTCATTTTTCTCTGGATGAAAGATACAAAAATATATATATTTAGTCTGAATGTAAAATTAATGGTTAGTAAATCTGCAGAGTACTGAGTACGTTAGTACCTGATGTTCTCACAATCCCATGTATATTTCATATTTTCCATGAATACACACACAACAGGAAACAGACATTTGCCTGTTGTGATGAATGTAATGGGAGGAAAGGGAGTTATGACTGGACACGATGCACCACTGCCCGAGTGTCTTCTACTTGTTCCAGGTCCGTCAATCACTCCCAAGCCAATTCCTGCAAGATGAGAATTGTCTTCACACTACATTTAGTTGATGTTAGCGCTCCATCAGAGTCAGAACAGGTCCAGCAACAGCAGTTTGCACCAGGAACACAATGTGACAGCATTTCCCAGAAACACGATATACAAATACATTTCGAGCAGAAGTGTGAAAGTGCACAGGAAGTGAAACTCCAAATTGATTTTCACATAATCGCAACCACATAGCATAAGACGAAGAAGGTTTAGGACATTGTTCCTCCAACTGCTGTTTACCAAAGGCAGAGATAGAACTCAAAAGACCAAGTGTGGCGGGGCTGACCTTTATTTCCTGCTGAGGTCCTCAGCCACACAATGCTGCAATGATCACACCAAGACTACGTGTTGGAGTGTTCATCACCGAACACCCTGGCTGAGCAACAGCAATCACACAATGTGTGAACTTGACAGGACTGAAATAGTGGAACAAATTAGAAAATAATGTGTGCTGTTCCATGTCCCTGTTATATCCCTGAAGCAATCTACACCATATCTGATAGGACTTTACAATGGTAATTGGATTCTTGTGTGTGACTTAATTGTGATATTTAAAGAACTAAAACAACGTTCACGTCTTCCGATTAAGTATTTGTAAGGAGGATTTCTATGTACCGGTTTATTTAAAGACGTTGGCGTAACGTCACAAGCGGTCAAGGCCTTCAAACTGTTGCAAACGCGGTGTCAATCTCACTTTGTGGATGTCACAACACACTCGTCCTGTGGCTGTGAAATCACTGAGAAGCTGAATGCAGATCGATGAGAATTGAATGAGCGCGAGGGAGATGGTGGTTGAATGCGAGAGGGCATGATTGTACAGCTGACCTGAGTGCTACAACACGAACACGGTGGAGGTGGTTGGGGGGCGGGGGTGGGGGGTGTCGAAAGCATAAAACGGCCGAACAACGATTATCCCAGATGCACCGGGGAAACTGAGGAGAACATCACACAGTCTGTTTCATGCAGAGACTCGACAAGAACAACTGAGAGGAGCCCCCCCCCGACAGCCACTAAGGCTTAATTACTTTTCAACAAGGGGTAAAAAAGCTGACAAGACACAAGCCCCCTTCATCTCAGTCAAACAGATGGTTGTTCTCTTGTTATTGCTACTGAAATCAGCCGACTGTAGTTCGACCCTCGTTTCCGTGGGTGCTTCCTGAAGGATGGAATAGAAGTCTCAGTCTGGGTAAGACATGTTTGTGAAAGGTAGAAAGTTGGAGAAGGGGGTGCTTTTCCGGGGTGGGATAAATATGAGAACAAACAGCAATTTAGTCCACAAATTGTAAACGCTTAAACGACTTTATGGGCAACGTGAAAGCCTGAAAGCTCAAGCTGTGGTCGTCGTTTTTTGAGTGATTAAACTTAAGTTCTGGATTCACTGCTTAGCATCATCACCATAAAGATCATTGCGTGAGCCAGCTGGAGATGCATAGCCATAATAATAATCACCCACATAGCCTGATGATGGATCAGTGACGCGCAGAGGAGGCACAGCCTCAACTGCCAACATGGACAGTAAAAAGGGGTCTATTTATCCAGTAATGTGTACTTTAAAGTCAAATTCACCAGTTTTAGATGATTTCTTTTGCGTAGAATCGCTGAATTGTCACTTTTACTGTTGAAATCCACTTTAACACAATGGCTTGGCCAATGCTAGCGCGCTAGCAGTGCCAGTGTATTGCTGTCTTTCTGTATGAACATGTCTACTTATCTTATTTCTAATCTGGACTTTCAATGGAAGAAGGAGGTAATAATTAAAGGAAGACCAGCGATCTCCACTGACACAGAGACTTATAAAACTGAAGGACGATATAAGGATCATTTTTACAAACAAGTTGTCAGTGCTTTTGTTCAGGAGTGGCACATCTGATCTTTAAGTGTGCTTCAGTTCCTATGTGAAATGAATGATGATATGAGACTAAACATCACCTGCTAAAAAAAAAAAAGAAAAAAAAAAAAAAAA
>JBBMJM010126188.1:6541-25658 GCA_037832705.1 Centriscus cristatus
GGCATATGGAAAAACCCTAACTGGATAGGTTGGGGCTAAGTGGGGGCGTGTGTGTGTGTGTGTGTGTGTGTGTGTGTGTGTGTGTGTGTGTGTCGGAGGGGGGGGAACTCTACCCAGCCTGTTTCAAAGATGTTTTTAAAGCTGTGAAATTTCTACCCCAACCACGGCCGGCTCAGTTACACACAGGCCTGTCGTTTAAAATGAGATCCCGTGTGTTTGTTCGTCCGCTAAATGAAAGGTGGCGTGGGTCAGACTGTAACCCAACTACAGTCAATTAGAAATGTCTGTGGCAGAGGGCAGACCAGACGCTGGCTCCCCACCGAAGCCTTGTTGTTTCTTTGGGCTGCGATGGCCCTCTTGGTGAATTATGGAACAACGGGGCCAGATCGAGAGCACTAACTTTAAATAGCGGGACGTTATAATGAGAAAAGGTCAAACTACAGGCGGAAAGGCTGTCTGATGCTTAAAGGTTACATGACAAAAAATAGTTTGGCGTATCATGATGGCAAACTAGTTGAGAGTGGTATCTCCCTCACACACATGTGGTGAAAACTGACTTTAGATCTCATTATATCATGATATTTGTTTAAATCCATGTTGACTTCAAGGCACAATTTGTACCCACTCAAGCAGCTGAACACTGGTCTGTCCCATCTTGTGACACCTGATTGTGAGTCACTGTATTGAAGGAGACATGTTGTTTACTCTGCTTTCTCGTCTTCGTTTTCTGAGCGAACCGCAGTGGAACCGTCCCCTATAATGAAGGAGCAGTGGATTGGATCGCCCTCCAGAGAAAACTCATTTTGTTCCCAATTCCCTGGTAGTTGATTCTTACACCCGCTGGAATTCTCCTACTTTCTGATAATATGGCGCCCCCTATGGGTCTGGAGTGTGAAAAGCAAAACACTGCTCCAAAGGTGATGTTGAAGCTAAGTGTAACTTTAACATCCATCTGAACTTCAAAGCATCCCTTTGTCTTATGAAGACGAAACGTGGCCCGGCTGGTGATACGATCTGGGTGTTTTTGAAATTAAATGTTTGAGGTGAGTTTTCTCGCACCAGCAGTCAGAGGAATCCTTCCAGGGTCATCATATGTTATCCACTTTCCATACAACTGACAAGCTCATCACGGGACTTCTGAGAAGGAGACTGTCTCAAGTGTCACTGTCAAACTGTGACATAACGTGATGAGTGATTCATCGAAATGACATCATTGGCTGGACAGTGTCACAGTGACTCTTTTTTTTTTTTTTAAGTGTGAGAGATAATTGAATGCTTTTGAAGTGATTGTGTACTGACTGAGGTAATGAAGCGAATTACTGGCCTCCACCCATTCACCCAGCTCTCTCACACACACACATACACCCACAAGTAGTGTAACCATACTCCAATGTCTCTGTTCAGGCTTGGCTACCAGACACCAAAGAGCATACGGGGGCTGTCGCTGTGAAGGAGGAAGGGAGGGGAGAGAATCTGAAGCAAGTTGGCAGACATATCAAACGCTTCGCCCTGAACTTCGATACTCAGTGTTGCGGATACATTCTTGAAATGAATAGAGGGAATACTGCCGGTAGTGTAATAGCATCATACATCACCACACCAAAGATAGCAGCTCTCCGAATAAAGAGTCCTGACGAGAAACACCAGGGCCAATAATTTACCCTTTTATTATACGTGACTCCACTACTGAAACCATCACTTATCTGTGGATGTTTCTACTGGAAAAAGACTGTTTTCTTTGTATAGATCTATTTAATATATATATGCGATCTGGGAACACTGAACTTTGCCAGCGAGCGCTCAGCTCATGATATCTTGATATCAGCTGCTCTGTGGACTCGATGTTCTGTGGGAGGTGTGTCTTTGGCTTGTAGGGTTGTCAGGACATTTGACTCTTTTCTTGGAAAGGTTAATGGGGCTCGTGGCGTTGGTTTGGCTCTGGCGTCTAGAACAACTGGGAGCATTACAGCTTTCGTAACCCAATAGGGAGACTTCATCTAAGAGTCGAGGTGAATGATGCTGTCGACAGACAGGCACATCCAGTTTGAATTTGAATGGAGCCGCATGACATCTGACGGGAAACCATTCTGTCATTTTTAGATCATCCTGCTAACAAACGAACTCCAGGCAAAGTCCAAACACCTGTCTGTGTAGGATGAAACATTCACTTATCCTGGGAGTTCACTGGTTTTAAATTAGCACCAGTTTGCCGTGACTTCAGCAACATCGAGTCCCTGTTTGCTCTAATGTCACCAGACTGTCGATGATGAAATACAGGAAGAAGAAGATCCTGTAGTATCACACAGGTTTGTTCACAGCTCACAAAGAAAAAAAAAAAAACCAACAACACACGTTCTGGTTATTAATTAACCCTTTATCATCTACTTTAATCCATTAAAACAAATCACTCTGCTGTTTGTTTATATTCTGACAAGAGAAACACATATTCTCCTAGAACCTCCATCAGAGTCAGGAACTACACCACCATCACCACCACTACCACAAAAGAAACAACAAATAAAAGTTCTCAAGAGGAATAAAAAGAGTCATCTTGACAAAAGTTCAGTTACACTCTCTGCAATGATCATTGAAACAATCTTGAACAGGGACGTTAGTGTCTTTTCAAACCCATCAGGCTCGTTCTTCTGGAGCAATTCTTGCTTTGCAAACAACCCACAACAACACAATCAAATTCAAATGGCTTCTCTCCTTGAAGCGCCAGGGGAAATGACCGTAGCTACAACACAACATGTGCTTTTCTCCCCTGTGAGAGGCTGGCTGCAAGATCACAAGCTCTCTGCTGAGCTGTGATCCTAAACGCTGATGATGATCTGTCCAGCAGGAGAGTGAAGACCAGTGCCGAACAACAAGAGAACGTCTGGCCACTTCAGACCTGTCTGAAAAGCTGCCTTGTATGATAATTCACCTTCTGTGTCTCTCCCTTTGCCTGCAGCTTGTGCAAACATGGCAAAGGTTGCAAAGGAAATGGAGACAAGAGGACATTTTGATGTGTCTGTGTTCAACATAAACGATGACTGCAGGCCTCGATAGGAAGAGGCAGACAGCAGTGGGTATAAGATTACAAGACCTCCTGGTTTGAAATAACTTTGGCGGAGGTAAGAAGTAGTTGGGCTAGCTCTTTGTCATCTCTCTCTCTCTCTCTCTCACCAGCTCTGTGCACCTCAGTTCTTTTCTTCCCATATTTCCTGTCACCCTCGCAGCTGATGATGAAAATATGAAGATCAGAACTGCAGGCAGACGCCAAAGCAAAGCTTTCCTACGCTGAACAGAGTGAAATCAATCCCACTGAAATGGAAATGAGCCACAGCCAGAGCATGAGCAGTGGGAGCGCCATAGGTGGGCGACAAAAGGCAAGAGGGGATGAGGGGGAGAGCTGTTACAAATCTAAAAACATGTTTCAACCTGTTGAAACTGCTTTGTCAGCAGTCGACCGGCCTCCATCCATCAGCGCCCCTACATCCTCCGTTTCCTTCTCTTCCCTCGGCCCTCGAAGGAAAACTTTAATAAACTGCCAGTGGCAGATGCAATCAAAGATTTCCAAAGAGCACAGAACAATAAAGCTAATCTGCCCGTCCCAGGGATAACACCGGCTAAACCGCTGCAGCGTGAGTGGCATTTAAGTTACTTAGTCCTCCTCTTTCCATGTGGGAAATAAAGCTTTGTCGCCATGATGCCGTTCATCCCCGTTTGTCTTTGCAGGGTCACTATCTCCACTATAAATGAGCCCACCACCTGCTTCTCTATTTATAGCCGCTGTTATTCTTCGAAGAAGCCATCATCAGCCCTTTGCGATTGATGCTCATCTTTCCTCATCTAATTCTGTATCTCTGCGAATGAGGTTTTATTTTGTTTGTTTTGCAAGATTTGTGGTACAATAACAGGCAATACAACACACAGGCTGTCAGAGCGCAGACTCACAACCTTCCTTTGGTGCCAATCACCCCTTCAGTCTGCGGAAACGTCCAGGGGATTTCTGATCTGCCCGCAGACACCCGCCAACAAAGACAGCGAGCAGCACGCTATCACCTCTGTGTTGACGCCACAAAGTCCAGAGTTGTCAAAAGTATCTGACCTCCATCTCAGTGAGATTACAGAGCTGAACAAAAAGAAAACTGAGGTGGTGGGGGTGACGGTGGGGGGGTAGAAAGCAGATCAAGATCGGATGCATGTTAAAATAAACAAGCAGAGTCAGTCACAGCATGCAATAATGGATGAACAATGTTGCCACAGCAACGCTAGAAAGTGTTTGATAGGATGTATGAAATATGTAAATTAAGGCTACAGAATTTAATCAATGCAGCTATATTAGAAAATATATCTAAATATGTTTGTGTCACTTCAGAAAGATGTTTGTTTTTAGAAAAAAAAGTCTATTACCTTTACTGTTTTTTTTTTCTTTACTGTTCCTTTCTCTTTTTTGTTTTCTTCACCAAGTTCAGAGATTTGTGGGCAGCCCCCGGTTTGCTTTGACACTGAGGGACTCACATTGCACAGCCTCACACACTTTGATTTCCTACCCAAAGAATAAAGTGAGAAATGGACAAAGAGTACATCCGTTTTTCATCTGCCCGTCCTGAAGGATGAGCTCCAGACTTCTGCAGGGACAGAGAATCATCTACGGTTCATTTGAGACGTCCCGGTGCAGCGATTCAATACATCTTTGAATACACAGCTGACAGAAAATATAGAGGAATTGCATTTTCATACAAATATGATCTGTAAAAGAAACGCAGAGATGAATATATAATCTTTCATTGTTATATTTTAATAGTACTTAAATGTTCATAAAATACTAAAATACATATTTTTGACATAAGAAATGTAAATCATGCTCTTGAAATTGTTTTTTAAAAAAAACAGTCCTTGTCAAGATAACAAATAATAAACATCTGTGTTACACATATAGTTACACTCTCAATCTTCCGTCCACACACACCCCTCACACCCCTCTCCGCTTGCTTGTCAGGCCCTCAGCAGCGCCTCCACCGAGAACGGTAATGGCTTCACAGCTGGAGTCCTGCCCGAGCCGCCGCGAGCGCTCTTCACAGAGTCGGCACGAGGAGTGTCTCCGCAGCAGCTCTGAGCTGTTGGAGGTAAGAGATCACAGGTCCTGCTGGGCGCACTGACATCTGGCACGTCTGGGAAAGCCTGGTCCGCTCCAAAAATAGAACGTGAAGGGCCGTCTGTCTCTGGGAGTTTTGAAGGAGCTTTGGAAAGGTCCAGACCTGATAAGGTGCTGTCATGACATTTGAGCTTTTGTTGCAATAGTAGAATTGCTGGGTCTGGTTGACCTTTCCAGCCCTTTTGCACCTCCCCCTCCTTGTCCTGGCTTCGCTCTGTACATTGGTTTAACAGGAAGTCACTTCCTGGTGAGGAGCTGCTCTTAAGGTAAAAGAGCTGGTAAAAGTGGAAGTCATGCAAGGACTTATATTTACACACGGGCATGTGGTTGGATGTAACTTTACTGTGAGAGCAGCAGGGGAAGCTCGGTGCGAAGGGCAAGGGTGGAGGATGGAGCATGGGCACCAGGGTGGAGTAGGACATGGACAGCTCGCTGTGGAGCTCCCTCTGTGTCAGCTCCCGCTCCAGCATCACGTTGTCCAGTTCCTTGTCAGCAAACGCTCGTCTCTTCCTCATCCGGGCGCTGATGGAGGGGCATGCAAATGTGTGCGTATGGTCACGCTGCACGGGCTTGGACCAGCTGGAAGCATCATCCTCCAGCGGCGCCTCCGCTTTGAGGCCTGCACAGCATCCAAAAAGACACGCTGCACTTAAAGGAACATTCATTTAAATGTTTTGAAATTACCATGCAGACAGACCAAACAGTTGGTCTGTTGAATTTCTTTTTGAATGTGAATGAAACACTGACAAAACACTTACAATAACCAGCATGTGGAAGAGTGAAGACTGATTTTTTAAAAAAGATAATTGTGTAAAAGAAGTCTCTTCTTTTACACATATATGATGAATGAGAAAGGTGATCTGAACTAAACTTTACCCTGCAGGATGCTCTTTGACAGCCCGCTGGGCTCTGCTGCGCTGCTGTAACGCTGGTGCAACGTTCTTCGTGACGGTGCTGCACAGCGAACAGTCATCTTACCCTGAGAGGAACAAGGGAGAATGACATGAACATTCTGTCCTAAGCCTGTCGCTCCGCAATAAGAGAGGGAAGAATTACATGAAAAACAAAAACAAAAAATAGAAATTACATGTTATATTTGCATTAATATGAAATTACACTGGACTATTTTACTATGGTTTAACTACTGTATTTGTGCCATTCCAAACTCAATACCATTACTTTGTTATTTCCTACACCAAAACTATAAATAGTATAGTATACATAGTCAGTAGTTACATATGCCTGGAAAAAGTAAACCATTTTCAACATATTTAAATTCTGATTTAACCTTACTTTCAATAGTATAAGACATGTTCAAATGAATGAGATGAATGAAGAGCCATTTATATGAATCAATGCTAAATTTTGTTCAGCTCTGCATTTTTATTTATATGTAGAAATAGTTCCATCATTAGAGGAAGCTCCAACGTTTTAAGAATTTGATTTTAGCAGATTTCCCGTTATTCTCTCAGTTTACCTGACGGAGAACGACCACGTCTAAGCTTCCCATCCTTTATTTTTCTATACAGCCACAGTTGTGTGACATGTCCTTTTTTTTCTTCGACTCCCCTGGCCTTTCCTCCTCTCCATCACTGACCTGCCCTCTCCGCACCTCCGCCGCCTGGTGCCGCCGCAGCGCGACCTGCGCGGCCATGACGCGCTGACGCTCCACCACGAGCAGGCAGCAGGCACAGCAACAGTCCCTCCAGCGGCACAGGCGTTTGTGGCCTTTCAAACAAGAGACCACGCCGTGGTTCCGACAGCGGGCGCATTTGGGACTTCGGGTCATCTTGTGCAGTTTGTGCTGCTGGCGCTCCGGAGCCGAGGACGCTTGGTTCTCTCCTCCTCCGTCCCCGGAGCTTTCTGTGCGCGGCGAGCATCCGTCAGGACTCGTCACGTCAATGATTTGTTCAGATGTTGGCGCATCAAGTCCCTCTGTGGTGTCCAGCTGCAGGCCTCCTTCCAGCTGGGTGAACATCTAGGACTAGTAGTGGAGTTCGTAAACTTTCAGACTTTTACGCATTAGATTTTTTTAGGGTAATTGTTAGAAAAACACATTTCGCTGAGAAAAAAAAAAGAAAGAAATATGACGCTATTTCTCAGTCAACTTGAAACCATCACACTCGATGGATATATTCTACAGAAAGAGCAGACGGATTCGCTCCGGGATGATGGTGGAAACTGCAGCGCACCGGCCGGAACCTCTGAAATGAGAAGCCTCTCTCAGCTGCTCTCAGAGCAGCCTTCCAAAAACACAATGCGGAGCTCCTGACCCATGAGCGAACACTTGGGCAAAGTCCATTTGCCCAGCGAAAGTAACACCCATCTGCCTATAAACCTCGAAAGCTGCCCCACCCTGCCCACCTTGGAAGTCGTCTCATCTTTCAAACGAACCTCCTCGGGTTCCCTTCAAGTGACATGCACTGACAGAAAAAAAGGGAAAGAACGTAAAAACGCGCACGTCGCAACGAGAAATGTCGAAGTGGTTGCTGGACGACTTTAAGACTTTGAATTTCATTTTGAAAATGACCTTGGCTGCTAGAATAGTGTTTGTAAAAGTATTTGTAAAATACAACTAGTTCACTCAAACACACTGTGACTTTATTTACATTATTGTCACCCAACATTTTTTTATATTATATAAGTTCAATTATAGTATATATATCATATAAACTGTTATTACACTGTATATATAATACTAGTTTAGTCAAAGTTTATATTAGAGGTAATATATTTGTGTACTAGTTGATATATGTTTTCTTTGCTTGTTATGATTTATTATGTTGAAATGTCGTGGACCATCACATAATGTACTATATAATGGTGGGTGTTGGTCCACAAGAAGAACAGCTGTAGCATTGCTCCAGGGGTCCTAAATAGACAAAACGAAACAAACCATTATTATAATTGTTGTTTTACTGGAGCATGTCAAAGGACTGTTAAGTGCCTGTGAGGGGACATTTGATAATTGATATTTGTTTTCCTGGGCTGATGAAATATGGACAAATTATTCTTTGGGGAGAATCATCTTCATGTTCATAATGCGGATAGATAAGTTAATGTCTCTTGATGGTGGGTGGGAGGTGAACTAGTGGAACACAGGACACTCAAAGGGTTAAATGTATGCTGATGTCAGGTAATATAAAAGCTAATGCTAATGATATTCTAATCAACTCATGCTGCTCCTGTCTGCACTGCTCAGCAGAGATGATGCAGATGGAACAGTGGATTTAAGCCGAGCTTCTGCTCCTTTCAACACCAACAGAATTCCACGCGGAGGACTCCACTGAGACGGTATGGGAAGTGTGCTCCCTTTTGGCGCAGCAGTGTAGTTACATGCAGGGCAAATCTGAGCCGGGCTGGTTCTCATTCACACACTGCTCTCCACTGCAGGAACAGCCAGTGATCAATACTTGTCGGACAGACCCTCACAATGCACAAACTAAAGAGCCAGGATGTCCGTTTCCAGAATGAGAAATAGTTCAGAAATACTTTATGAATCTCCGCAAGGAAGTGAATCACTATTATTATGTTTCAGGCGACCCGTGATTATCTCATAGTCTGTCTCACAACACTTACATTAAAATACACAATGTGTAATCCGCTGAGAAAAAAAATGCTTTATACATCTAATATTCTAGACACAGCTACAGAAAAATTACAGTTCATTTAGTGTGAGTGAACCTGCAGGCATTCAACTGATTTATCTCTGTAAAACAGTCTATAAAAGGTCAGTCCGTATGTGTGTATTTGCACGGTGGCAGCCGGGATTCTAGAAAACAAACAAATGCGGGTTGTTAAATTTTCATTTCTGCAGTCTCCAGACTCATGGGGGCTGCTGTTGCTTGGCATATAATAAGAGGAACATGGTGTAGCACTGTGCAT
The DNA here is from genome assembly GCA_037832705.1 of Centriscus cristatus. Lineage (NCBI taxonomy): Eukaryota > Metazoa > Chordata > Actinopteri > Syngnathiformes > Centriscidae > Centriscus > Centriscus cristatus. The sequence goes on from JBBMJM010126188.1 coordinate 15,570, forward strand.
TCAAGGACAGTGCTGTTTTATTAAACGTTCCACTGCTGCCTGTAGTGAAAGTTCACCTCCCGAAGCTCCTCGACAAGCCAGCGAATTGACCGTCATCAGCAGTGGCATGTTGCTTTGGCATTCCCGTCACAGGTCCTGCTCGTCGGTGAACTCTGTTCTCTGTCCTGCGGTCGTTCTGAGACTTGTGCCCATCGACTTCCATCTTCGTGGTACAGATGGGTTTTGACAGAATACTCCCACTGTTTGGCCCACCAGCATGTTTGCCTGCACGAGGAGCAGCACCTTCGGCCCTCCGCACAAAACCAGCTAACCTTTAAGTTCCACTCGAGAACGGGAGGGACGCCCCGACTTTATGTAACACGCTGAAGTTTAGAGAGACAAAACGGAAAAGTTTGAAGACAGAGGGCTCTTTCAAACGGAATCCCGAGCTGAATGTCGATCCTCTTCAAAGGAAGGAATAAAAAGGCACTTGGCTCTGTTTCACAGTGCCTTTACACAAAGGCTTTAGCACCTTTATCCTCCGACTTCCAAAGAGCAGGAGGCACCTTGGCAGCTATCAGCGAACGGCAGGGGCCATTAAGCTGACAGCACTTTTCATGGGAGGTTTAACCTGCCCCTCAGAGAGTGATTCTCAAACCCGAACACACCCCTCCTTAAATAAATGCACTTTTAACCCAATCAAATTAGACACCATGAGGCGCTGGTTTGTATATGTTCAGCCAAACGTTCTCTCTCTTCCATCTCTAGAAATAGTGCTGCTTTCTCACTCCCGTTGTGTCGTGACCTGTCACCGACCCTTTCGGCGGAGATGTAAGACTTTTAATATCACCAGAAGCTCACGAGAGGACAGGCTGAGGCAGTGTCGCGCTCACTACACCCACACACGGTAGCTGGGGAGTTTTCTCTGAGCACTGGAGTTTATTGACAACCCACTTTGTCTGATGCAGGATCAAACGCAGGCAAAGCTATCACGACCAGGGATGAGAGGAGGCATGCTGTGCATTAAATGTTGCTGTCTGGGGATCAGGGACGTGAATGGGGCACCCCTGCTGATATCGTGAAGTCAAATTGTAATGAGTCAGGTTAAGGTACGCGTGCGATGAAAAGTCGTTGAGGATATAATCTACGTCTTGTGGTTTCCTGATTCGAGCGTCTGGGTTTATTGAATGACAGATTTAAGGCTTCACCACACAGCTTTGGTGAGGACGGGTTCACGGTCGCCTTGAACCGGCCCTTCGCCCCACTGCGAGAGGCCAAGAACGGTCGATAAGGCACTGAGCAAGTATTATCATCGCCTGTACGTCTCTTGCTGGTCTGTCTGTTTTCCTCACGCGGATAGGCAGTCGAACGGAAAATAAAACAACGTCAGTGAGACCTCAACACGTGTTCCCTCAGCAGCTGGTCTGATGTTCTATCTGATGTTCCGTCTCCTCTCTGCTGCTTCTGTGTGAGCTATGTACGCCTCTAAAAACATTTTACAAAATCTTATAGCACATGAACTCAATTATACACAAACGTGTCCAGTAGACAATCTTCTATTATTTTTTTCATTATATCTTTTATTTTAAAACTTCATTTTTTGTTAGTTTGTTTTTTTCAGTCACGTGTCGTTTGTCATGTGACCCTAGTGAGTGCACATACTGTATTGAGGTGGGTCACGACTGATAAATGTTTTTCAAGGGGCAATGGGTCTGTGGATTCGTGGTATCTGATGGAAGAGTACTCATGCAGTGACGTGGTAATCAGTCATGAGCTCGTCACACGCTGGTCTCTCGTTTAATCAGTTTTGAGCTCAGGTTAATACGAACACTTACACTTACAGACCCACACGGTATTGTCTCACGGACTGCTGACATTCACAGCCTCCTCATTCAGAGAGATGAGATACCTGCGTTCCAATAACAGAAGAACAAGGGGCTCCCAATTTGGTTCCAGCACCCATATCAGATTGAGTCTGCTTCTGTTGTTTCTAGCTATCTGACAGAAGGATTTATGAATGGAACGCAATATCCTCTCAGACACTGGCCTGCTGTCTGAGGGGATATTGCTAATGAGCCCTCAGAGTCCTCAGATTAATTTCATGAACAACATCAGTAAAAACGATGGTGAGGTCATCACTGGTCTGCACAGAGTAAAAACATGTAAAACATGTACTTTAAACGACACTGAACGGTAGCTTTTCACAAAACCTACCACCTCTAAGGTAGAACGTGTAGAACAGAATTGACAAATTCTGGTGATGAGCGAGATCCTCAGCAATGTGTGATGATGGCCATCTACACTCGTACCACAACAATCCATTTTTGTTCGTCCCGTTTTCCTCGGCTCCGTACCAAGAACATTTGCATCCAAATGCATCTGTGAAAATGCGAGAGGAAGTAGTTCATTTTCAAAGCCAATAGGTGGCGCTGAAACTCACTGAAAACGGAAAAGAAGAGACGCTACATGTACTTCTTTCACTGACGAAGATATGAAACCGTCGAAAATGGGATTTTTGAGCGGATAATGACCAGAGAAGTGAGTGGACAATGATGCTGAGAAGAGTCACTGTGGCAACAAGATCCATTTCAGTGGCTTCTGCTGAATGACGCAAAAAATATTTTTTTTCTCTCCATAAAACACGCAACACGGCGGCGATTTAATGTGGAGCTCCGCAGACGCACAGACTCAAGATCCGTCTGGATGATGCAAAACATTTACACACCGATTCGTCTCTGTGTGGACATGGTCTATATACGGATGTTATGAGGGAACAGATAGATGTACGGAACATCTTCTAACAACACAAATACACAAAATCTGCTTTGATAAATATTAAAAACATGGGCCAGTGACCTTGACTTTAAATTGTCTTTTAAAAACAGTCTTTGGAATAGCAAAACGTCGGCTGAGGGAAGAGAGACGCTGTGCAGACGGGTGGATGCTAACTGTGAGCCCGCTCTTTGCACCCATGTGTCTGATGGTGTGTTGGCAGCGGGCAGAGCTGCAGCTGGGTTTCGCTCACACTCGTTGAGCCTGGTAAGTATTGCATCGCCTCGTCTCCGCTCTCTGCTCACCGCCTGTGACAACTGGGAAGAATGTATAGAGGTACATTATAGATGTTCTCACGCTTCGCTGTGTCTTCCATTAAATCTAGTCATGAATCAAATTAGCTCTCCAGAACTGTCGCCTTTTTTTTTTTTCCCAAAACCCACCAAAGGTGTTAGTCCTGTGTTGCAGCTAACATGAATAAATTGCATTTTTACAAAGATGGAATAGATAACAACATGAGCAACAACATTATTATGAATAACGTACGGTCCTATCTGCGTCTACTTTGACTGCAGGAAAAATAAAAAGCATGCAGAAAAAAGGTGCTTTTTCCACTTTATTGGGTCCTAATTGTCTCTTTCCCTGACTGTACATCTGCAGATAATGATGTAACACCATCCTCCATATAGGGTTTGTACAGACAGAAGAGGAGAGAGGACAGAGGTGATAAGGCACTGAAGACATTGCAAACCTGCAGATGCTCGTTTACACTGGCAGTCGAAAAACAACGTGGATGAAGAGGGAGAGAAGAAATAGAATAAATAAGACGGAGAGGACTGGACATCCCAGGTTTTGACTTTGAAGACGACTACAGAGGAGGACTCATCCGGAGGAGCTCACATTCTTCAAAAGAGAAGAAGAAATAAATATATGATCAGTGTCAACTGAACAAAGAAACACCACTGTATGCACTTCCACTGACACTTTAATGTATCTTTGATGGTTTTCCATCCTTACGTCCCACCTGACGTCCTTCCAATAAGTCTTTTTTTTTTTTCTGTAGACTGGACATTATTTGTCTGTGTGTGAGTCACATTGGCTGGTTTATTTTTAATTAGTTAAATCTCAGGCAATTTACCTTCATATGCAACCGTGCTGCACAAAAATGTAAATGCAGAGTAGAAAGGTGAAAACTCCCACGGTGGAGTTTGTCTGGCCGACATACCTTTACCTGAGGTACTTGGCTGGGAAACACAGCAACACTTGAAACACACCGCTATATCTGTGTCAAAGTGTGAAATACTGTGGGATTATCCATGTTCGGGCAAACAGAGATAAAAGATGCTTTGCTGAACTTCCAATATCTTAACTGCCTTAAAAGTGAACACTTCTGTCATAAATTGAAATCAAACTGTTCATTTCCCCAAAAGTTTTTGAGACATAGGAGATTTGGACGTCAACCCCGGATTACCGATTCATCCACCACTTGAAAGTCTATGATGATGATGGCTCTTTATTTCATGTATTTCACCTTTATGTCACACAGTGGAAGACCGAGTGGAACTGAGCACATTTGGGAAAGTTCAGCACAGAATCACCAAATAGACACGTGCTGCTGAAATACAGATAAGACAAGAGTTGCACTCATCATCTAAGCACCATCACAGACAGAGACTTCAAAATAAGACAAACAATGAGGAGGTGATCAGGAATAGCAGCTCCAGAGGTGGATGGTGAGAACACAATGTCACGACATTAGCAAAATCTGTCACTGGACTGTAAAAAAAAAAGATTTCACTCTTGTTAACAGCATAATGTGACTGAAGGTCTGCAATGATATATAATATTATACATACAATCAATTATTATCATCATCACCATTGTTGTTGTTGTTGTTGTTGTGTTGTTGTTATTTTTAGTAGTAGTAGTAGTAGTTTTATGTAATACATATGTAATTATTGACTGCACTATTGCTGAGAAAGAATAGATATAATTCATGACTCCACTGCTTTAAATTAATCAATGTTACCTCGGTGTCAACATGAAATCCACAACCGTTATTCACTTTTAAACCTCAGTGCTTTTTTTAAACAGCCTATAACTGCATTTTCTGTGGACTGGATTTTGTCGCAGCATGCGTTGAGTTCAAGTGAAGCAAAGGAGCACAAAGAATCAAGCGCAGGGAACGAAGAAGAATCCTTTCAAACGACAGCGGCGATGATGTCACCATCTTTTTTGGAGGAGGATAAAAGAACAATAGATGTTTTTCATCCATCGATTTCTTGAAGCCTCAGGAGGTTTCCACTTTTTCTCTTTCGCTGTCTTCTGTACAAAGGCTGCCCAAATCGAAACGGAATCACTCGTGGCCTCAGTTATGTCTCTTCAAGTCAACTGCTGCCTCTAATTAGTTATTACATTTGACTAATCCATTAATTTTCTGTCTTATCGCTGTGTCTGTGAAATCCCAGTTTCATTTGATTTTATCCCCATAATGCATCCCACCCATTCTACACGATCAGCTTTTAATTAGTAAGACTTCGAGAGCGCCACGTGCTGCCAGTCGCCACTTGGTCGCTGCAACTCCTTCAAAGTCCGGTCTAAGAGCAAGAGAGAGGATAAAATAAAGCTTTATCTTAACTTAAAGTTTTATCCTGGAGGTAATTGAGCCAGAGGACGCTGGAAGTTACATATTGCAAAATACAAAAACATAAAAGGTTTGACAGGCCTGGTCCAGGCTCCATGCTGCCTTTGTTCCAATAAAAGCAGAAAGTATAAGAAGTTACCTCTGGTCAGCTCCTTCTCTTCTCCAAAGTCTATTTACATGTTAATTACTGGTCGCTACCTTCACAGCAAACCAATGCTCAGTGTCTAAAAATAGCCTCGTTATCTTGTCTTGTTGTCAGATAACAAACTAATGCCTCAAATGGGCACATTTGCAACTGCAGACGTCAAACTCTTGACGACAGCTGGGACTTAAAATTCAAACACAGTCAGTTAAAGGAAAACACGCACACAAAACAAGCCCATAATCAATGTGTTCACCCAGGTTCTTTGTCAGCAGTTTGTGTCTTTTTTCAACCTTTTTTAGACAGTTATCTTTATTCTTATTCTTATTCTATTTTTTTCTCAAATATGCTGAAATCATATTTAAGATAAGCATGATGTTGGTGTAATAAGTCTTTGTGTTTTTCAAAGCTGTTTTGAAAGGTAATCTGATTATAATCGGAAGGGCACACATGATAATACCCTTGTTATAATATGCATGGGGGGTGTATATTTAGCTGGTGCCAATCATAAACTCCACTCAGGCCTGTCTGACCCCCCCTCTTCTCAGTTTCCAGTCACTGAGGTGTGGCCTCCCTCACACACTCTGCATGAATAGTCAATAGTATTTTAGAACACTTAAAACAGAGAAATTGGGGTCAGGGTGGGTTGGGGTGTGTGTGTGTGTGTGTGTGTGTGTGGGGGGGGTGTAACTGGCCAACAAAGTCAAATGTCACAATAAATACTCAATGGCCACTTTGCACTGTGGAGTGTTATTCTATGCCGGTTGGCAAGATATATGGGAAATTATGCAAATTAGGTTCCAGGGCCTTTCCAGATGACTGACAGAGTCCCTAACTGGCAATTAGCATGTTTTTCTTTCTCATTGGCCGTAAGTGTGTGACTGTCTGGTGATGAGAGATATGGATGTGCCCTCCTGGCTCTCAGGCATTTCATCACATCACACTATTGGTGTTTGACCCTCTCTACCCCTCTGTGTTTAAATCCTTTTTTTGGTTTCTTCTAATTTCTTCTTAGCATTCTTTCAAAAAAGAACGGAGAAAACGCCATGTGAGTCGCCCGGTCCTCCATTAAAAGAGGTCTAAATGAACGTGTGGAGCCTGAGGTGAGATTACACCGATCACAGGACCACGAGAGGAGCAGGAAACGAGTACGTGGGGAGAATCTCTTGCTCTAAGCCCCCTTGGATGCGTTGCCTTCTCAGTGAATCCATTACCAAGGATTAGCTGCCTTTGGAACACTGGACTTTTATCAGCGCCATCTAACAAGTACAAATCCTGTACTTAGTGAGTGAGCCTGTTAATTCACACAACCTGATGTAGCACAGATCGTTATAAGTCCGCTCACCGGAGTTTGTTGGACGGCTGCGGCGCTCAGCAAACCTAATCAGGAGAACAGCGTGATCTTTGGCTGCACCTGTCCTCATCTCTCTTCATGACAATGGAACATATTTCTTTGAGCTGCACCCCAAAGGGGGATTGTAGCAGGTTCAATCTGCACCATTGGCTGCTTCCAAATCCAAAAATTAGCATAATTAGCATATGCAGATAAAAGTCACATCCACTGACAACGAAGCACCTTTTAATAGTAAATGGCTTTGTAAAGAGCCCTTAGTAGTATTAAACAATTGATGTAAATTGTCTGAATATATTAGTGAGAATTACATTTTGTCTGAAGGATGAAGTGTTCTTTTTGTACATATGCATGATAGGAATGGGGATGAATGTGCTACATGGTGAATTTGATGTCTTTTACAAAAACAATAAAAGTAAAACATTCACTGTTTTTGGTGTCGACTTTTTGGAGTAATATCTTCATTTCCACTCCCGCTCCCTCCCTTCCCTTTCTTTCAGCCATCATGTTTCTATCTCTTGCACCATCATGGATCTTTTTCTTTCTGGTGGAAAGTGTTAAATATATGGTTCCCATCTGCCTCCCCAGGGCGAGTGCAGTCAGAACCTCACACTAAAATCTATGTGCTTATACTCAGGCTCGCAATCAAATCTCCTGAATCTCTGCAGGCAACCCCACCCCCCTCCCAGAAATGAGCAAACGTTTGTCTAACGTGTAGTTCAGACCCCCTTCTGTACGCCTTAACTTGCACCCTGCCAAAATATCTCAGTGTCACACCCAGTTGGAACAAATGTCATCTCGTATGAGATGCTCATGTGTTCACTCGGTGTTAAACAAACTCACTGCAGACTACGAGTGGACGGATGTTGCAGAAGAAAAATGTGACATGCATGACAGCAAGTTTTGCATAATGCACAGTCAGCAGTCTCCAGTGGAAATATGTTCTATTGAATATGCGGTTCCCTGCGCGAGTCCTCAGCGATCATTGAAACAGAAATGATATCTCAGTTCTCAGTTCTACCCCCTGGTCCAGCCCAGTCTTAAGGATAATAAATATATCACACATCATATATATGTGTGTGTGTATATATATATATATATATTACAGTCCAGTCAGGAATGCTCCTGTTGACGTGCGACCTATTGACTGAACATCATATGATGATAACAGCAGGTTTATCCACCTGTTACAACCGTCAACTTGATTTCAGATCGTTGTATCGAGGTGTAGCAGACACTGAAACCCTACTGGCTTGAATTAAAATGGACAGTAGGACCAACAGTACAGTATATTCAGCCAAAAATCCCTTGTGCATACCTTACAGTAACTCAAATGTGGGTGAACCTTCTGATGCCACTCCTCTCCGCAGGTATTTTTAGATGAAACCCGTTTCTCATCTCACTTCAGCACTGCTGAGCGAACTCTGCTTCTCATGGAGAGCTTGGAAGTCAGCATGCCTACTGCTCTTCTGCTGCCTACAGGAAGTGATTGTAGATGGTTGTATTCAGAAGACGCAGGCAAAACTCATGATGTTAGAGAGGAAGGAGAAGATTCAAATTACTGGAGAAAAGAAGCTGCTGGATGACGAGAGGGCAGAAGTGTGTTTGAAAAATGGTTGAGTGTGTGTGTGTGTGTGTGCAGATGTGTATCTGCTTGTGAAAGGTATGGCGTGCGTGTGTGGGAAGTTCGGGGTCATCGCAATCTGTGTGCAGCTCAGTTAAATGTCACTGGCTGACGAGCGCCGACACTAGCGATGTGTCCTTTGTGGCTGTCACTCTGATGTGACAAGCAAAGATGGCAATCTTGTTTGCTTATCGACCTACACCTGCCCAGCAGGGTGTGTGTGTGTGTGTGTGTTCGCTCTTCTCTCCTCCGTCGCTGAGAAGGCAGTGGAAACAAAAAAAATAATAAATAAATAAAAGAAGAAGAAGAAGAGACGCAAGAACGCGACAGCTCTGGCTGCTGGCAAAGCGAGCGGGCAACGTCTCTGAACACGCTGTGCAGCTTCTCCGAGACAAACCGAAGGAAGGGAGTCATGTTCCCAGAGGACCGAAACAGGGGCATTTCATATATATGCGAACACAACTCCCCCACCCACAAAAAACAGGCTGCAGGGGACAACTAAAGACGTGACAAGGAACAAGGTCATCTTGTAAACCTCGAGGCCGAACTACATATGTCAGTCACATACCGTTATTGTCATTTATGGGAAAACAGGGTCACACAGCCTCAAAATGTAAATGTGCACATAAAATAGTGAGCGAGAGAGAGAGAAATATTTCAAATGCTTTGTCAACAAATGACCTTCATGTCCAGTAATATAAAGAAACATTTGTGGATGGATTGACTTTCATGACGAACTGAAATCAGAACACGAATAACATATTTGTTCATGTGGAACAGTAACTTTTAAACATCGTGCATATTATTATTCAAATGGTGATGTCATGATAAATACCGGCTCTGAACTCATGTTACAGTCGGTCGGTTACGGTCACTTTTTATAAAACAGAATTCACCGGCTGAGCTGATTTCTAAATGATTCACAAATTGCTCTTTTTCACCGTCCAGTGACCGGGATGTACAACAGAACACACTGAAGTCGATCATTGTTAAATTGCAACCAGAATTTCTCCTGACAACCCAAAAATTGAAGTTTAAAAACAGAACATAAGTGAAATTAGTTCCGAAGAGACTTCCAGTGTTCAGGGACAAAACACACACACACACACCCCTGCCTCTGAGCACGACATCTATCTCTTCTTTTCCAAATGTGGTCCTGCTGGAGAGCGTTTGATCTCTGGCTCGGGCCATCAGATGCTGCTCCAAGCTGGCCTGTCTGTGCTACAGATGTGTCCTTTCCCGTTGCATCTTTCATGACGGACTAGCTGGGCCCATGTTGACTGTTCCTTGATGCACCAATTTAAAATTCACATGTTATTTCAAGGCTGCACTCTTTGAAATGATAATAGGGCCATGTGGAATAACAGACGCACGAGGTGCGTGTGTGTGTGTGTGTGTGTGTGTGTGTGTGTGTGACTGATGGCTATGGAGGGGTGGGGGTGCATCGATAGGACAGAACAGGATGGACAGACCCAACACCTGCCCAGGTGTTCATCAGTTTGTGATAAAAGGAGGCAGCAGGGATGAAATACAAAGGCAAAGATGGAGGGATGACAGGTGGAGACCCTCTTGCCTCT
>JBBMJM010126189.1:0-13308 GCA_037832705.1 Centriscus cristatus
TGTGTGTGTGTGTGTGTGTGTGTGTGTGTGTGTGTCAGATGGTGTGTCTGGGGGCGTGTCTAATTGCTGAATGCACGTCACCTGGAGGCAGCTGAGCATGCACCAAAGCGTCGGAGCACCTGTGTCTCCCCTCACACAGTGTCTAGTTGGTCCTGGTTGTGAGTTTTAGTTCAGTTTGACTTGTTTGTCCTTGTTATAAGCCGTTCTCTGGTTTGAGAGGATTGTTTTCTGTTCTCACGTCGTTATGAAATCGTCCTGTGTTTTCTAAGGGTTGTTCTTCGTTATATATCTCAGTTCACGTTATGAAATACCTATTTCTTTCATTTTGTCCCTGTTTTGAATGAACTCTGCAGGTTCCTAGTGTCCAGAGAGCTTTGTTGTGTCAGGAATGAACTGGAAAACAGAACTTTCAGATTGGATTGACTCATTAACCCTTTGTAGGACCCCCGAGAGTCCTTGGGGGAAATTAGGATTTTTCCTGACATTTTCACTGTTTTTTATTTTTTACTCAATTTAACTCTATATATATACTCCCTATATATTTTCAGGTTCAGGGTTAAAAAAAACATCCACAAAAATTAACAAACATTTCTATACATATAGTATATTACTTAATAATAAGAAGAAATCGGACCACTGTAGATGTTTTCTGCTCATTTATCTCCCCCCTGTAGCTCAGCAGCATGTATTTAATTAAGCCTAAATTAACGACTAACATCTTTTTTCTCTGTGCGTTCATCATTCGTGTACCTGTGTACACTGAATTCAGCTTCATAGTAAAACACCCTCCTGCCTGAAGAGTTAACTACTTGTACAGAGTGAAGAGGAGACGCACGTTTGCAGAACGCAACAACGTCGTTTATGCTCAACACGTCATGATCCTGCATCAGCCGATGCTGAGTGATGACTCCCTTCTAATTAGATGCAAAATGCAAATGGTGAACATCAGCAGCGCCACAGAATATATCACCAACGCGTCTACATGGAAGAAATGTCAAACTCGCGTGACATGTTTACGGCGTTGGAGCTAATCTTTTCCCAGAGGCTTTGTTTTTCCCCGACACAGACAGAAACATGAATGTGATGTATGAGGCCGTCAGGTTGATCAGCTCCTGCTGTAGGGCCGTGTCGCAGACGGACGGCGAGCGACAGTCGCAGCGCTCGTCTTCTCCTCCGAGACTTGTTTCCTGCCCGATGTCTGTACGGGAGAGTTACACCCACTCTGAACGCTGATGACTTTGCTCCGGGCTCCCGCTGCATGAATTATTCTCTTTGTGTCGAGAAGCGTTTCCCGAGGAGCGATGGCTTTGGTCTACGCAGCCAGAGTTCAAAGGTCACAAGTTAATCTCGGTTCGGTGTTGAGGTTTTTCTCTCCTTTGAAGCATCTCAGAGCCGTAAATAACAGTTGGGGCTTCGAACCTCCACATATTCCTGGAGAATCATCTTGAGAAACGTGGGCGGATTATGTGAGGAAGGAGAAAGGAAAGTCTCTATCGGCCGTCGAGGAGGTCGCAGCGTGATGTCATCACCCGATTTGCATACGTGCCCATTTGCATCGAATTGTCATGGACGCTGCAGGAGAGGGGAGGGGAGATAGAAACGGAGTGAAAAGAACAAAACTACTTTCTTCTGACTGGAGAGGACTAGAGTGGTCCGATTTCGTGCCTGTGCACTGGACAGTGAAGAGCAACAGCAACAAAAACTGTGAGATGAGGACGAACTCCCGTCGAAGCGCCACGTCCCCTCCTATGAGGGGTCTAATGAGGGAGGAGACAATTTATTCAACCTTTCAATCACAAGCTCATGTCTCCAGTGGCAACCGGTGTCACTATGGCACAAATATTTATCTGTTTTATTGACATATTTAGCTGGAAAGAAAACAATTTAAATACCATATGTGACATTTATTAAGACCCCGACAGTGGGGGGGTCACTTCCTGGAGGCAATTTAATTCAGCTTTCCTTCCACTGGCTTTCATTATTGTTACAAATCCAACTCGCGCACCAGTGAGACAACAATTCACACTGGAACCCTCAAGTATTGGCTTTTTTGACAGGTTGCAACTAGGAGAGATTAACCTGTCGCTATGAGTGAATAAATTGTTTCCCCTGACATCCGCCGCCGGGTTCGGGAGTGAGGTCCTCTTCATTACAGCCGCGGGAATAGTTCCACGAGCGATGGCCGTCGCTCTGGGGATTCTAGCGGCACACGTCAGACTGAAAGGGGCAAAATGAGAGGGACAGGAGGGCTCAGAGCCTGTGGGCGGGGCTTAACGAGGTTGCAAAAAAAATGGCGACTGGTGAGGAAACGAGTTTCCTTCACCCAAGAATCGTCTCCAATCCATCGTCTCGTCATCAATCTCCACCACAGACTGGGACTCGTCCCTATGACGACGTCACCGGGTCGTCTCCTCTGATTGGCCGTAGCGCTGTCCATCAGTGTGCAGCGTTTGTTTGGTCTGCGTTCGTTGGCGCCGCCCCTTGAGTTGAAGGTCGATGGCTCGTTTGCGGAAGCAACGTCTTTCTTGACGCATCTCTGGATCTCCGGGCAAAGAATCGGACACTTTACAAGCTTCAACACTCTGAAATGAAACACTCGTGTAGGTCTCAGCAGCAGCTCCTTCGAGCAGGAACCAACACGTCTCGTTTTGTTTCCTCCTACTTGAGCTAAAACTTTGTGTATTTGTCGCAGCCAGAAGTGTGAATACTTTTCAAACTTTGCCATGGCGCCAGTAAAAACTTAATAGGATGAAAAGCAGAAATTAATTTTGGAGAGGATGCGTCATTTCTTTGAGACAAAAAAAGCATCTGACAATAATCAAATTATGCTCCGACGCGGCCGACAATCTGTTGGCCCCAGACACTCAATGCACACGGATTAGAGAAATCTATTTTTATCTCCTGACGCAGTTCAAACCATCATTGTTCCTGTATTAAAGAAGTACAGTCGGACGAATTAGACCATCCAATAGATGGAGGCGACAGCAATCCACTTTACATGGAAATTGTCTTCTGGGTTTTAGGAACGAATCACACTGGGGAAAGTTAAGTGGCAGAAAATAAAGATAATTTGGCTGCCGCAGACAAACACGTCCGCTTGTGTTACTGAAAGTGTAACTGTTACCATGTTACAAACTGTTACTGTATCCAGGTCATGTGACTAATTGTTTTCTTAATGTTTCAAACGTGCTTCAGGTCAGTTTGAACCTCTGAAGACCACAAACACATTCATTCATTCATTCACACACTATCTCATTTTAATGGTTCACATAAAAATCAAATGTTCCCGGCGACCCCGGTGCACGATGAAACACCTATTTAACAGAATTAGAGTCTTAGCTTTAGGTGACTGTTTGAATTAATGAATTAGAATTAAAAACAGGTGAAAATAACAAAAAAATACAATAATAACAATAAAAAAAATTTTCACTGGGTCTGTTGTTCAGATGTTACTAAAAGTGTAATCATGAATATTTAAAGCCGTTTGTCTCTGGTACGTAGTAAAGTTCTATGGACTGTAGACCTTCAAATGGAACATCATGTCTGTAACTTGGAGTCTTTGTGGTCAAAACCCGACTCCGACTCCGTCTCCTGATGGATGGAGTCCGTATCACACCGCTGGCTCGGGCGCCGGCGCGATAACTTACAAGCTCAGAGCGGTGGAATGTAAAATACGGACGATTCCTTGGCTGCGTTTCGACTCGGCAGACGGTCAATTGACCCGAAAGGCCACTTAAGATGTGAGTGTAAAATATTTCATGGGATCGAATTTGCATCAAGGAACCACTTCGCTGTCCACCTCTTCATGTCATCGGACCACCAGAAGGGTTTTATTCTTACTCTGGATGGACCAGATAGAGAGCGATAACCCTGATTTACTCGTGGTCATTCACGGGCCCCCTCCACCTACACGGTGTGTGTGAGTGTTAATGGCTGCGATGATGTCAAACACACTGAAATACTGCACACGGACCGTTGCTAGGGAGAGCTTCCCGCAGTCTTTACTGCAATTTCTCTTCTGACATCTGACTGTTCACGTCCGACTGTAAAGAGAAAACCAGGAGACTCTGTCCACATTCGCAGTAATTGGACGACCCGTGTCGATGATGGGTGGGTGTAACCGCTGCTTCTACCAAAACCACTTCCAGTCCCAGTGAAATGAAACACACAGTTTTGTCTCGTGCGCAGGACGTGTGAGAGCACCGCTGGCCAAACGGAATCGAATTAGGTTCGATGGAAACCACATTATTCCCTCATTACCGTTAATTGACCTCTTGGAGACCTGTTACCGGGACGCTGGAGAAGACGCCTGTGTACATCCAGAAGCTCTGAGAGGTTATGTTGAGGAGGACCTTAATGGAAAGCACATTAGGAGAAGACATTACGGTGCCCAGCGCACAGCCAGCCCTGAGGGGAAGTCTAGCACTTTCCATTTGGAACCGAAAGCGTCACGGATCTGATAGAACAACGAATAAATACAGTCGGATACCAGGACATACAACGGGGTGTCCCGGTATCAAAGAGGAGCTGGAGAAGCTCATTTTCCTTCACGTTAGACGTGCGCTGCCCCAGGCGAGCCTTTCAATCCTGCTTGCTTTGCAGCCAAAGATGAAACAGGAGTTTTTTTCTCCCCCCTCCCGCCCCTGCTAAGGTGTGATGATGTTATCTGACAGATATTTTTAGATTATTGTTCTATCTGCCAACGTGGATCCTCCAGGTGAAGCGATAGCCAGGAAACAGTTCAAGTCCGGGTCACGACTCGATCAGAGTAAACAAATCATCAAATACCATTTGGCAGTCCGTGTGCAAGGGACTCGATGGCAGAATCCTATAAAAAGGTATCCGACTCATCGAGGCAAAGGAGGCGGGATCCCCTTAAAACATCTCACATCAATCGGCGCCCGTAGCTTCAGGCTCCACTCCCATCTTGCCTCATTAAATTCTCATACGCCGCTCATCAAAACATCTTTCATCCAGACAACGTGTCAGTGCCGGCCAGACGGCGCCGCCGCCCACGTGAATTCATCCCGCCGACCGCGCGCTGTGGATGGACGCTAGCCGCGGCGCACAGCGGGCGACATGTTTGTTTGTTTCTTCCCAGTGGGGAAAGAAAATGAAAACGTATAGAACCTTTGTAGTTGCTTCTCCTGCAGCATCTGGTGCCGACATGTTTCACCAGCTTCAGTTTCAGTTGAGGAAAAAACGTGTGGGTTTGTTGTTAGCGGGAGCAACAGAAGCTAACTCCAGCTAACATCCGGACAGTGTGATTGTGGCGAGACCGAATCTTAATAACATTTTCTAGAGACTTGGAATAATTTCACAAACATCTGGCGGTTTAATGTTTTCCTTCGGTTCAGAATGAACATCTGCACTGGAAACCTGCAGGTTCTCCACCTAATGGTGTGGAGTGTGAACTACAGACATGTCCTTTTTTTCCCACACAAGAACTTTCCACGTGTTTATTTCTTTCATACAACATGTAGATGTTGAGTCCTGTGCGTCTGTTCACTGATCTTCACCTTAACTGTACATTCAGCGTTATACTGCAGCTGTAGATTTTCATCCCCCGGGATTTATTTTTTACTTCCAGCGAGACCTGCCAGCCTCCGAGGTCCTCAGAGGGCTCTCAGACTTTCTCCGACCATCGATGTTTCTTTAAAATGCTTCAGTTCTATTTCTTTCTCTCACATCTCCACATCTCTCATCCTTTATTTGAGCCACTGGACCTTAAGCTTCTACTCGAAACATATTTGACCTGCATCTCAAGTACGTGTCTGAACTTTGGTCTCCCGTTGCTGATGACTAGTTGTACAACCACCGAGGCTCCGGCGGTGCAGATTGTCGTCCAATGCATTTTACGCAGGAGTTGAGAAACAAACTTTACTCAGGAGAGGCTGACGAAAGAAGGACATGGTTTCTAAAGAGCAAAGGCTTCTACAAGGTCGGTGTCGTGTTCTTCTTTTCTTTTAAGACCCCGCAGTGCAATGGATTTGTTGCGCGGAGGTGAACCTGTGGAAAACATGGCATCAGGGAATGTGGATTTGTGCACGTTTAGAGGTAAATGTCAGTATCATTATGAATCAGGGAAACGTCTGCTGAACGGAACAGACGCTCACAAGGCTCCGGGGTAACGGGACAGCGGTCGATGCGTTGACGGGGGCACGGCATTGAATCGGACTTCTACAGCTCAATGCAGCAGATCAACAAAACCAACACAGCTGTTTTTGTAAAACCATATGCTCCCTGCCTCCAAGCCGCCGCTGTATAATAGCAGCAATTAAGAGATTGGGAATACTGATATTAAACAGAAAAAAGAGGCTAATTAGAGTTATGAATTACTGGACGTTCACGCGTAGCTCCGAGGCTTCGCAGCCGAGTATGTGCGATGTTTGCAGAATAAACCCGCGATCACTGGAGGGGCGACGCGAGTGAGAGACGACTTCTTTGAATGTGGCGCGGGAAGTCGAGTCCTTCACGGAACACGGATTCGAGCGCGTCATTGTCACGCTCGGAGTTCTGTGGATGTGTGTTGTTTTGTAAAGCACAGATCATTCCTTTCTTTTGTTTTCAGCCAGTTGCAGATCACCGCTGTGATTTATGATACCAGCAGAACTAAAGAGGACAAACGTATCTTTTCATCCTTCTTTCTCGTGGCAGGAGATGAAGTCCCCGATGAAAAGGGCGATGATGTTTTCAGTCTGGCACGGACGCAGACGGCTGCTTTGGCTGCTGCTGGGATTAATTACAACATAATGGAACGAGCCAAAAGTTTCATTTTCTGAGACGCGCTCAGTGATTCGGCCATGTCTCAAGAGTCTTTTCTCCCTTTCTTTAAGTAACCAATCACCAAATCACTGAACAGAACGACCTGATTTGACGTTGTCCTCAAATACAAATTATTGGAAAAATGAGAAAAAGGCTGGAGCGGATTCATAGCAGTTTCTAACTCGACAAAAGTGACAAAAGAAATGCGATCATTTGTTCTCTCTCACCAAACCCACATTTTAAAACATTCTGGCATCGAGCGACAGACCCTTGTACCGTAGTAGTCGCGTTCCTAAAGCGCTCCAAAGGTTTGTGCCTGGTCCGAATCAGCTACGGTGCATCTGGATTTCCAGGTTCCTCTGGAAGAACACTTGCAAAGTGTTCAGCATCCTTCCACGATAATAGTCACAGATCACAGCATGTCGTTCTTGCATATGCATCTCTTATTCAAGCACTTGCTGGAGAATGTTCCGTGATGCCCTGATAAGCTAACAGAGGATAGCAGGCGTAAACACTAATCGATGCTGTCGCATACAACACCAGTCAATTTCACACTGTGCTAGTCTTTAACAAAGACCAATCTGCCACCATCCCACCTTTGTGGCTTCTGAATAGACCCGCAGAAGAAAAAAAAGGGGCCAACTCTGCAGAAGAATACAATTTGGAGGTGGGGAGGTGTGTTTGAAGTGTTTCTAGATAACTAATGCATCTTCAGAAAAATACAATTTCCTCTTGTTTTCCCTCTGACACTCAAAGTCTTGAATAGCTGATGTACAAAGCTCCCTGTGCCCCAACCATTAAGTCGCTCCCAATAAAAGCATTTTCTAAATGGGAGATGAAAACAGGCTTTAATGGAATTCCTTAATGGGTATTTTTCGAAACTTGACAGTGACAACGGCAGCAGTCTTGTTTGTTTCAGGCATTTGTCATCGTTTAAGCTCGTTTCCATTGGTGACGGAAAGCCTTTTAGCTCCCAGTCAGATGCTTTAAAAAAAAAAAAAAATCTGCGCCTGTCATGTGATGCATTCAACCTGCAGCGTGTGAGAAAACGAGCGCAGTGGATTCGTGCGAGACTGAGAGATTGGAAACTGTGAGAGCGTTGAACATGCACAGTGATTTCTCCATTCACTTTTGATGTAATTGGCTTTTCTGCGTCCCTGTAGCCTGTTCCAGTGCACCGACCTCTTCTGGTAGCAGGGCACAATGTGGAAGACAAATCACAGTGTCATTTCTTCAAGTACTCTTTAATGTTCATCAGCCTCAGTACGCACTTGAGCAATAAATTTACAGTTCATGATGAAGTCTCGCTAATAACAAAATCCGCAGCTCCCGAAGCGCCGTGGATCAGAGACAACGTGCTAAAAGACATGATGAAATATTGCACATTCGAGAAGTATTTGAGCAGAAGAAGTCACTTGGGCTTTCCTAAAGCGACGATCATTCACGAACAATAACGGTGCATCAAATGGGAGCGTGTGATGAGACAAGCGCCACTTCCACAGAAAGACGTCTTCCTCATGAAAAATATATGGAAGCATTCTGGGATACCTGCCGCCTGCGTCAGAGCACTCAGAACGCTACGGTGTGAATAAATCAAGATCAAGATTGAGATATGGTCTCACAAACTGAGGCATTCTCAAAACAGTAGGTTTTCATTTGTCACGAGTATTTTTTGTGTATTATTATCATTGTGAGGGTATGATTGATGACTTTATTTATTTACTTTTTTCAATCATAGTTTAATTATGTTTGCTTTTCCTTTATACCCATTTAAAATACTATAACTCAAAAAGTAGTGAGTAAGGTTGTACAGGGGACTATGTGCACACAATGTTTGTTGTATATTTACAGTAAAAGATTTGTTACAATAAAAAATGTGTTGTTATGTCTTGAGATGACCCCTCCCTCACCACCTGATGTGAGCGTCCGGTTTACCAAGATTTTCCTTTTTTCCTTCTCATGATTAGTTGGATAAATGCTTCGATATGACTGCTGGGTTGAACCTGGCGATGTCCGCTTCAGCCATCCACGCTGCGTAAACAGGTGTGTTTTTAAAGCAGCAGCTGCGGCTTCACAAGGACCCGATTCAGCGAAGCCAGAGAGCACGAGGAAATCTGAAAACAACCGTTTGTCACTGTCAGAGAAGAGCCGGAGCTCGCCGGTGCGCTGAGCAGAGTGCTCCAGCTGTAGGCTGCGTGCAACACGCTGCACCACCCAGAAACTCTGCCCCCCCCCCCCTTTTTTTTGTAAGTAAACACAAAGCGACGCATGCAAAGGATTCGCTCTCGGTGCTTGGCAGCAGCTCGCTGAAGAGCAGATGATAAAGTGTGTGCCACTGAGGAAAACGTGTGCTTATCTGGCGGTATCAAGGCCGTAGAGTCCACATGTCGGCGGGCAAGACGGCGCTCACATACATAAGTCATGTGACTTTCCCAGCTCCTGAAGCAGAAAACAAAAGACAGGAAATAGAACCATACTGAAGGTGATTTGTGAGCAGAAAATGGTGGCGATGTCATTGGAGTTACTGCGGCAACATGAGTTGGTTACGCAGTCGCTATGACAGTAGATTGACAAGTATAATTGCTCATGGTGGCGTAGGGCGCCTGCGTGGGCTGCAGAAACATCACAAATTGAGTTCTTAAGCTCATAGCAACTTTGAAATTATTTTCCTCTTCTTTAACTTTCAATTCTATTTTTTTCTGACAGTTGTGAAAGATGACCTCTTCTTTTCACCATACGGGCTATCTAGCTCGTAAGCTAGCAATGTTGCTAGTAAGTCAGCTTGCTAGCTAAGTCAAGGCGAGGCAAATTTATTTCTATAGCACAATTCATACACCAGGCAATTCAAAGTCCTTTACAGATGACATTAAATCCTGGGTCTGTCTTCAAAATGATCAAATAATACACTGAATTTAAGTAAAAGCTGCAGTAAAGAATTCCATTTTTAAGCATTTAAGCAAGGATTTACATGAATGGACTGTTTATGCAGACCTCAGGTCTGTGTCTAGGTCTAGATCAGGTCAGGGTTCCACCGGGGAGGAGCAGAATAACAAAGCTTTTTGTTGGGTTCTGGTTCTGGGAACACACAGTAGACCTGAGGGGTTTGGATACTTGAGTGAGTCGATCCTTTGACTCACAGGGAGCCAGTGTAGTGATCTGAGGACTGGTGTAGTATGATCCGCTTGCCTGGTGTAGCTAGAAGGCTAGCTAGCTAGCTAACCATCTATCCATCCATATAGCGATAGTACAGGATAAGCCTTGATTGTGCCACGGTGGGGGAGTGATGCAGATATAGATATAAATTCTGTTACAAATGACAAAATAGATAAATACAGGAGAATCAGTCGACGCTATTGTCACACAATCGAGCCAGATCGATCGTGTTTCTTAAAAGCCCTCTTCCTGGTGTATCCCCCAGGGAATGTCTCATCGTGAAATGATGCTATCAAGTCATGTAATCACTTCTGGGAAGCGAGCGTCTCGTCAAGAGTGTTTGTTCTTAATATGTATCTATAGTGACACACACAAAGGAACAAAGCTAAGGCGCTAATGAATTTCCTGGCATTCAAAATTCCTAATTCTGAATATTGTCGTTTGAGAGTGGTGTAATTTCTGACTGATCTGCTGCCGCCTGGGCACAGACGGTCCTTCACACCGAGCGTTTTGTGAGGAAGTAATCAAATGCTACTTATCGTCATCCTCATTATAATAAACACAGATCATAGACACATCGAATTCTGCTCGACAATGGCCACAGATGGGTGATTAGTTGAAGTGTGCAGCAAACCGGGCTGTTCCAGGAGCTGCAGGCCGCCGGTATAAACCGAGGACGGTAATCACAGATCCCTGGAAGCTGCTGCTCTACACGAGCAAACATCACCTCTCCTCTTTCTTCCTCGTTGTTTCTCATGCTGTGCGGCCGTGTCAGCCCATCGCGTTCACATATATCACTGCTTAACTTGTTTTCTTCCCCTCTGTATTGTCTCAAATATATTTATACAGCTTCATACATGCTATCAAAGTGTTCTGGAGATTTAGGGTCTATTATCTGAGAAGTCGCTGGCTCTGTAGTTAACGAACGCCGTTCCCTCATCCTGTCACATCCAGCCCATGCTAATGAACGCAGAGTGCACAGATAGCAATATAAGCTATAATAAAATGCTTAAAGCAGCTTTTTCCTGCCTCTATTTTGAGAGGTATTAATGGCTGAATGAATCTTTGCGATGATTAGCCTCGGCGAGGGTGGAGAGATTCTCCTCAAATCCACATGATCCAGACGTACGATGCTTGACGCTCTGCTCGGAGCCTGAGGAGGTCACTAATTGAAGTGAGCGGGGGGTCCAACGCAAAGGAGAGATACCACAGCCTGGATCCGAGGTGTGTGTTGATGAGCTATGAAATAAACTTCTGTAACTCAGAAGGTCACGCTGCGGAGAAATGGCTGAGCTGATTGACATGTTTTCCAATTCAGCATTCAAGAATCCTTCAGGTTTGTTCTTAATCTTCCATCAAGGGCAATAAGCAACGTGTGTGTGTTGGGGGGTAGATTTATTGTCACATAAAGAACAAACCACAAGTGATGGCCGCTGCATGTAAATCAATGGGAATTAATGTCCCTCGACTAATGGAAGTGGAGGAATTAACTGCAGAAGTGAATCCCCGTGGCCAGAATTCTCACATCCACATGGAAAAAGCATCTGATCTGTCTCCTCTTTGCATTCCAGTCTCGTCTCGATCGGCCTCCGTGGAAACTGTAAAGAGCGAGCACGGCACAGCTACATGAAGACAATAGCTCATTCAACACAGAGATTACATAACACTGCTGGAGATTTTGATCTATTCGGGCGTTGAATCTAAAATCTTAGTAGGATTTTAGACATCTTTGGGATTTACCTGTTCAGCTGTTGCATTTCCATCTCAATGAGACGTTGCTAGAGCCTGCTCAGAACCAGTTCAGACTCTATGTGTCATTTGCTTGGTCATGTAACTCGTTCCCATTTGTATTTTTAAGTTGAACAACAGTTGAATTTCTGTGCAGTAATAAACTCATTTTATGATGAAGGCCAACAACGAGCTCCCACTGCTGGAACGTCCTGCAAATTAACCAGCAGGACGTTCAGGACCAACCAGGAAAAGACTGAACCTAGAAAAACCCAACAGAACGGCCGAAGAGCGTCTTGGGTTTAACCGACTAGTTCGATCTTGCCCTTGGGCACGTGGGCATTGTCCTTCATGAGTCCAGTATTTAGTTGGGAGGCGTGGGTAATTTGTGATCTCATCCACTTGGTTCTCGTCAAGGAGCTAATATCAACACATCTTTTCCATCAGAACATTCTAGAGTGTTTTGGTATCAGATTGGAATCAGAACTTGTCCGGGTGCGGTAACCGTATACACCTGCTTCCTGCCAACAGGACCTCCAGTGACTCACTTTGACGAGTTCACCAGCCTCAATTTCAGGAACTGTCCAAACAAGAATGTATCCGATTCCTCGAAAGCATCCACTTTCGCTGGCATCGGCTCCTTTGTGCTGAACTGAGTCCCTATTGACGAGTGAGGCCTTCCAGAGGGAGACGACCATCTCAGGGGTTGAACAACCTGAACAAGATCTCAGACAACTGGTTTGAAATCACAAACCCATGACTATTGATGACATTGATTTCACCTCGCATTAACTCACATATATAGACGTACTCAAGAAAGGTGCTGGTGTGGAAGCTCCCGACCAACGGGACATTTGTATGGAGAGTTGGATGAGTGGGAGCAACGACGGAGGGCTCGTCTGGGGACGACCTCCAGAGACTGACTGGTGGTGATGTCATAATTTCTCAGCTGGAACTCCACGTCCGCCATGGTTGTGTACCCGTAAATGACACATGTCGGCACGCCCACTGTAGAAGTGATCAACGAAGAAGAAGTAGAAGAGTTTGGCCCTAATAGGAAAAACAGAAATGCAGGATTTTACTCAGTATGTTCTGCTGAGATCCTCGTAGGGATTAAAACAGTTGTTTGGACGCCGGTTTCTTGTTCAGTAAGCAGAGGCCGTTAGGCCTCACAGCCAGTGTAAACAGTCCAGTCTAAACAGAGCTTTAATGAGAGGATTTTAATTGAAAGGGAAGTTAAGACCATGAAAGCGATCAGAGGCGTAGAACATCCGCGGCCTTGAGTAACCTTCACAAAGTTCCTCAGAGTGAAAAGAGCTAATATAGATGAATTCCTCTGTCTGACAGGCCAATTAAATTAGTTTATTTCTTACTCAGACTTATTATCATCAAGGTCTTGATCCCATCCCATAAAAAAACAACAAAAAAGAACAACAGCAATAAACAAATTCACTGGAAAATAATGAAGGATTAACCACACTGACTCTGCTGCGACAACGGGATCCCGCGGATGAAGGGCTCGCCGCCATGACCATCGGATAGCGGGGAACAAAAGGACAATTACCTCAGATAAGAGCAAAGTGTGCTAAGTCAGCATTTCTACAGCGCACAGCATCATTATGTTCGCTTGATTTCTGGGATTAATGTAGTATCATCACGCTC
>JBBMJM010126200.1:0-13308 GCA_037832705.1 Centriscus cristatus
AAATGAATCATGGAATGAAAAAACACAACAACTTGAAACCACTTTATCTTGAATTTGATAGTAAAAAAGTATCATTGTAAAACATGTTTTTTTTCCCCCTTTGGATGCCTATTCAGTCCTTCTGAATACAAATGTGTAAAGATTTTGATTTAATTCATTTATAAGGGACAGTGTGCAATGACACGACTCTTAAAAGGAATATGAGAAGATGGTTGTACTACAATCGCTCATTTTCTTCTGTTGTCCCACATACAAGGACGTCAACAAACAGATTTGGGACAAAAACACATAAAACAAAGCACGCGATTAATGAAACACTGAAAAACATGTCTGCAATTAATTTAAAATGTGTAATGACAGACTCCAGTGATTATTTTGAAGAAAGAAATGTTCTGTTTTTGGAAAACAATCGTCAGCAGTTTTAAGTTCTCTGACTACTCTCTCTCCATTCTGTGAAGAATGATGCATCCATTCAAAGGTTTCTTCGGTCCAATGTGTGTTTATTGCAATTAATTATTTTGACCAGACTGATTGATGGACGATCACATGGATACAAACGGCCTCTGTCCGTCTGCTTCAGTCATCAAAGACGTGTGTTTCGGGGTGAGTTCCTCCGACCGCTGGCCGCGCTCAGTCCTCTGTAGCCGAACTATTCAAACCTCTGTAGCTTTGTTACAGCCAACTGGGTCGAGTGTATGTCTTTGCGTGACCCAGTTTGACTCAAACGTGATAATTGGGGGAATTCACTTCCTGTGGCGATGTGCTGGCCAAGCTTGTAGTAGATTAATTTACACTACGATGAGCTGTTACATGAGAATAGGGTCAGCCTGTGAAAAACAGCCATTTCTGTGCTCATCCAGGCATGGAGCTGAACTGAACTTTTGATTTTCTCCTCTCATTTTCTCATGAGCTATGTGGAATCTCAGTCTCATCTGCGTGTGCGGGAGATATCGTCAAGCTGCAACTTTTTTTTTCCTCCTAATTTCGGAATTTAATTAAAATACGTAATGAATGGCAGTGAGACAAAGGACGTGTAGTTTCTGCCCTGTAGCCCTCACCATGGTCTCTCTACGAGAATTGTACGTTTTACCCGACTAGCTTTACTTACATATGAACATAAATTTTCCCGTCCATGGTTTTTGAGCATTCAAAGCTGAGACTATGGGGTTCCACGTGGACAGAGCCTGGAATAATTCCATCGCTCAACCACTGAGCAAATGTACTGGATGGGCAGGTTTAAATAATTACTGAATATCTGCACATATAGATTCAGCTCCAATCCGTCCTAGTTTATAAATGTCAGAGAAAAGTTGTTTCACACAGAAAAATGCCAGGGTGTGAAATGAAAACTGAGACGTCCCCAATGACAGGATGGATGTTAAGTGTTTCTGTCACATCACACTTCCTGTTACTTTTTTTCCTGAGCATGTTCATAGAAGTACTCTCAGACAGGTATGGCCAGCATGTGTTGCCACATGTCAGGCATGCTGTCTCCACCCATATACTTCCAGAGAAAAAAGGGACATAATAGCCTGTCTGAAGCCTTGATAATTGTATAATTGGAGACTGTCGCAGTTGGACTGTAAGTTTAGTGAGTAGTGTACTTCAGTTTGGTCTTACCAGTCGTGACAGAGGCAGAACGCTGACAAAACACCCACAGAACCTGCTGGTTTGTGGGGTAAGTATATTCTTCAATCGTCATCATTATTACTATTTTCCAGTGTTGTATGTAGCGTATTTACACACCATTCAGTTATTGATAATGTTGTCAGGAGGTTTGAATTGCTGCCAAAAGTGCAGTGTAGTAAAGAGCTGTCGTCAGCATCTGAGCAGCTCATTGTTTTCCATTAGCGGTAGAGTGCAGCGTAAGAGCCTTAACAGGCAGGGGGGCGAGTTTCTCAGCCGCTTAATCAGTGAAGCACTGGGAGGCTCTGTGCCAGTCACTTAAAGACAACAACATTATGTTATCAACATGCTGCCACGACGTGGAAGAATATAAAATGATTTAATAGAACACAATAATCTAATACTCATAGGCTGAGTTGTCATGAGTGTGTCAAACCGCTCATCCGTCACTTTAGGAGGGATTGTGGATGATTCTGTCAATGTATGTGTGGTTGTGAGGAATTTCGGATGTATATGTTACGGTTAATGTGAAAAATGTCGTTGTACCTGTAACTACGGGTAATGTGCTAAGCTTGTACATCTAGTTAGCTAGCTAGCTAATGTTATCAATGTTGTTGAAGCCAGCTACCTACGCTAGCTAGCTAACAACCCGTTAGCTAGCACTAACCCAGATCTTAACCCTAACTCCCCGTGTTTTCCGGTTATGTGCAAATAAACTGGATAATTTGCATATTACTGATTTTTTCACATTACCCATAACATGTACACCATGAAGACCAACATCAGTCTGGGATTATAAACTAAGATAAATGTAAAGCAATTCAAACATTTTAAAAATAAAACAGGTTTAAGATGCTAAAATATTTTATATGTAAAGCTCTCTTAATTACTGGCTTCACAACAATTGAAGTGGAAACCAGTGCTGAATTATCAATATTCCCTCTGAAATTATTCAGAAATTATAACACGATTCATTCACAGGAAAGGAAATTAAAATAATGCTTTAGCCAAGTGGATGACAGCATAGTGGTCACGTATTTTACATATCAATTGTCTCTGAGAAAGCATTTTTGCAGATTAGGCATTTGAGCAGTGTTTAAGCACATAATCTGAGCACCTTGCCTACATGAATATATCACGGCTCTGGGTCTGCTCCCGGGAATGTAAGACGGTCTGAGCTAGTGTCACAGTTAATATGTAGATGAAATTTTGTGTTAAAGGTCACTGACCTTCCACCGTTCTCACACAACCCTGAGTTCCCAGATAAAAATAAAAGCCCAAATTTGTAACTTAATAAAGAATGACAGGTGGTTTCTGTCATGTTTTCCAAGGTCTTAACAAGATTCAATATGGAATGGGAATGCTTCTAAGCCTTACAAGGACATGCAGGGAACCATTCCACACCCCTAGTTGATTAATTTAATGATGCTTTGCGATGCCGTTATCAGAAAATGACCATGAAAGAGAAAGTAAAAGGGGTGAGTGCTGATGTGTGTATTTGGTGAGGGAATTTATTGCTCCCTTCCGAAGGGCAGTGGGTATACGTTTGGAATGCTTGTGAAAGTCATTGCCTGAAGAATTCCCCACAGTTGGGTCAGTGGATTTTAAAGAGGACTCACTGTCAGTTGCTGATTGTCTCATCAGCCAAAGGTCCAAATCTTGTCACATTTAAATGTTCCCCCTTCGTGGGCCAGGAAACGTTTAACTGCACTCCAGTTACCACGGTGTCTGGCTTTCTAACACTCCAGCTCTCTCGCCTCCTAACAACCAAGAGCAAAGGTCGTGACCGCTCCTGCCGACAACTGTTTGGTGAAGTCAACACCCCACTCAGCGGGCACAAATAACTTTGCACCTAATCTAAATTTGAGCAAGTCAAGCGCAAGAGGACGGTGAAGATGTGGCTTTGAGGGAGGTCACTGATGCTGTCCTCGGTCGCCATCCGCCCCACTGGTGTTGCACGTTTAAGGGTTCAATCAACAATAGGCTGCATTCCTCTCAGTGAGTGGGGAACATGGTTTGCTGGCACTTGAAATGGCTCTTCATGCCCCCCATCTGCACTCTGAACAGTGCTCTCACTGTTAAGACCCCGTTTTCAGGACACTCACTTTGAGACAAACGCTCACTTTGAGACAGAAATACAGAAATAAGCTGTGACCTATACAATGACAGCATGTCCTAGTTGCCAGACGATGAAGTAAACATCCTCTTGGCGTGCCGGCACCTCCTGCAGATTTCTCCTTGGATCCCTGCGAAATGCTTTGTTTTGGTCTTGGAACCTGCAGAAAGTGCGGGGACAACAGACGGGCTTGTTTCAAATCAGGACATGTCACGCAATCCGAAGTCATCCCACGGCATCGGGATGTCCGTGAGGACAGAGTGATGAAGTCTTCCGTGACAGACATAACTGAAGAATTTGGGTGATGACGGCGCTTGCGCTTCATGTTCATACACGTTCTTCGGCTTCACGCCTTAAAAATCTACAAGCACCACAAGAGGTCCTCTGGGAAAATAAAAGTGAAACATGTCTCCGCGAGCGGGTCTGCCCCCCGGACGAGGTGCAGCTACTTGATCTTATAGTGGTAGAGAAAGCAATAAAATACTATTTGGAATGACAGGTTTCGTACTGTTTTAAAAAGATATTTACTCATGTTGTGCGAGAGACTCTGCAGTCGTACAGCGGGCGTAGCCGTCGTAGCTGTGAAGTAAGCGTGTCGCACATGATGTGAACACAACCACCAGCGGTATGCATAAACATTATTATCTGATGATCTGGATCTTTTTTTGTTTATCACCAGACAAGGGCAAAAGGAAGTCGTGTAAAAAGTGTTTTCCCAGGTTGTTGAAAACCCTCCAGAGCACCATGAGAATATTAACTTTGGCCCTTGCATTCAGTGATTTTGCTGGTATTTGCAACAACAGGCTGTAAACCGAGTGTCTGTCCTATCCTGCTGCTGGAATTTGATTCATATGCTAATGAGCAAGATTCCCATGGTTTTCTTTCTCCTGTGCCACAGATATTATCCCTCAAACTCTTTGCACCCCCCACACACAAACTTTCTGTCTGTTTTTGTGTCTTTCGTGCGCTCAGCTTTCATTATTGCTCCCAATCTTTTCTCTGAAGAACTTCACAGGGTTGTGATAGCAGTTGTGAATATAGATTCTGCATGAAATGTTCGCTTCAAATCGAGAGTAAAAGATGAGACAGCTCGATGGTGCCTGCAGATAAATATCTACATGTTTAAAAGCTGTGTGGGATATTTTCAGTCTCAGACCTGCTGTCGGCCTTGAACGTTTCTATCACTCGATTCTTTTATTTCGCATTTCCGTCTGCTGGTTGAGCTTTGGTCGAACCGACATGACCACTTGCTCGCTGTGAATTCTCTGGATGTTACAAAGACGCAGCATTAGAGAGCTGGCAGGTGGAAAATCTGTCTCTGATATAATGTGTAATTTGGAGGACATCCAGCTGCCTGGGTTGAGGTTGAGGTTTGCAGTGCATGGCTGAAAGGGTCTCAGTACTCTGCAATAAGACTGAAAATCAGTGTTTGGGTTACACATGATGCATTCAATGCATTCATCGCAGAAGGGATTCTGTTGGTAACTTTCACTGTACTGTGTTCATCTTCTACCACATCTCCTCCTGTGTGTCTTTTGTACGTTCTCCCGGCTTTATATTAACAGGACAAAGTCAGTACTATTGTGCGAGCAGATATTCAGAGAAGTGTGTCGCCTCACTAGAAGGGATTGCACAATTTCTGATTTCAACTAAACGGGTTTTTGCTGTTATTGTTGTAAACGTGATACCACACATGAAAGTGTTCACCTGATCTCATGCTGCATTGTCTAAATCTGTATACGCTTTGTATATTTGTTTCTTTCTTGTCACCGACAAAAAGTATAAGATATGATAGGAAAAGCAAAATACAACGTAAACAAGAAGGCATAATGGATATAACAGTTCTTCACTCAGACCTTCAGAACATGGTTTCTCTCTCACTTTCCTCCACGCACCACCTCCCCAACTTCCGACCCAACACAGAGAAACCCCTGAAACACTCTTTAATGGAATAGACGAGAACAAACACTCTCATTCACGGGCTTCCAAAAATGCTAATGAAGCCAGATCCCGACAATTCCACAGGGGTGCTCTTGTCGTGGGCCGATGTCAGACAGCAGTGCGGCTGTCACTCACACAGAGCGACGCAAGGTGCGGCTCCTCCGGTGGCTGTCCGAAGTGTAATTTAGACCTGCCTAAGGCTAATGAGTCTCAAGCGTCGGCACTGGCCCGGAGCCACAGCATTAATGTAGCCGATTAAAGGCAAACCACGTTAAAACAAGCTGAGATGGTCAGTTTCCTGAAACAGCCTATAAAAGGCCTCGGCGGCCTTTAGTGCCGTCTAATGGCCTTTTTATTCCGCATCAGTCACGATCATACGAGGGCAAATCTGATTACACGTGTATGTAATTGTCTTTTGTCACTGATGGAGATAACGACTCGCAAATTAAGCGGCAATTTTCAATTCCAAAGTCAATGGGTGTGATTGGCTCTGTGTTGTTAGTCCTTGTCACAGCTTGCTATAGATTTAATCTACGAGGTGACTCGCCAACTGTATCTGTCTGACATGTAGCAGCAGATGCCTGAAAATGACTTAATTTCCAGTTAGTTCACTGATGTCGGGCGCGGTTTGGTCGAAAAAGGCAGATGCTTTACAAACCATTATTAACTAGAAAAGCACTCCACCCATGTTGTGATTTCTAATATTCATTCCTTTATTCATTTTATTAACTCCAATAAATTCACTGGTCATTAAAACATGACTTCGTCACTAACAGATATTTTAAAAATCATTAGCAACCTTGTTACGCAAATGATGCACTCCTTCATTTTCTTTTTATTTTAATAGTATTTCATTTCAGACCTTCGTCCCTGGATGGGCTCTAACACCAACACACTACCCACTGGGCCACAGAGACACTCCACTGCTGCTGTTCTATTAGATGTTTTAGAAAATGTCTCTATCTCACAATGAGAAAGAATCCTTCAACAGATTCATGGATCCAGATGGCTCCAGAATACTACAAACATGTAATCATCTGGTCCTTTTCCCATTATCAGCATTTACTGAAAATCTGATTAAAATCCTTTTGTAACTTTTTGAATTATTTTTCTAATAGACAAGCAAACAAACAGCTAAATGCCAGCAAAACTATAACCTCCTTGGCGGAGGTAATAATCTGTAAATGATCACATCTAAGTCACATTTCCTGCAGTTTTACTTTCCAGGATAGTTTCCAGGATATCTACATTATGGGCCCAAATGTCAGGCACTAGGTGGTATCGCACGTTGTAAACAGACACATATTTTAGATGAGTAAATGCTTCATCCTTTCCCTGTTTGTTTAGACCGCAGATGAGAAGCATTTGAAGAAGGACTGAAATGTGTTCTGTTTTTTTTCTTGTGTCTTAGTTTTTTTCTTTTCATCTACCTTTGACATGAGGAATGACGTCCGCACACTAGGTTTTATGGCGTTTTGAAAAGCAAACCGAGGCTTCTCATTGTCCTGTGAGTGTGTACACTCACTACAAGACCAGACAGGTTACACAAGGCATCGTCACAGTCTGTATCTGAGCTCTTTGGAGATCAATGGTAATCCCCAGGACTGAGGAACAGCTGTTATGTCTTATCATCATAAATGGCATATAACAACTGTCACCATAGCCATAAAGTCCCTGTAGCTCCAAAAGCGGTTGTTACTATTCCTTCCTTTCCTTCTTTACCTCCGTCCATTTACAGAACTAGTGAGCTGGTGTCAGATTAGATATTTCCTGTACGCCTTCTTTGCTTTTTCTGGGCACAGTTGATGTAATGCTGTAAGAATTTGCATTACATTTGCATGGACCTATTTCATTAATATCTAGGGTTTGTTTTGATTTGTTTTATGGAATGTTTCATCTGTTGTTGGTTATTTTGTCTTAATGTCAGCAGGATTGTGGAAAAACAGACTCACGATATTTATTCAAATGTCAACCAAACATTAACATGAGAAGCATATGAAATATACAAGATATGTAATATATTATAACAATATAATGGATATCATGAAGAAATAATGAATACTGATTAGCAATTAATTCATTCATTAATTAGCAACACACCCAAAATACATAACAGAAAATAAAACACTTGGAAATGTAGCCTCAACAACAAATTTGTCAGAATGCTTTGAAATATAACAATGGCCGTTTTCCAAGAAACTATTGTCCATTTGTTGGATCTCTAAAATCCCAACTAAATACCACTTAAGGGCTTCGAGATGATCCCATAAACTAATTAGCAGCTTAGTTCAGATGATGGAGACACAGTGGTCCTCTGACTCGCTGCAGCAGTGATGGACAATGTGTCGGGGTGACGGAAGGTGTCAAGAGGTGTTCGTGTGGCCTCTTTGTTTGTAGGGAGGAAGCTGAGTGTGACTGCTTGTCTCCACACTGTCTGTCCTTTGCCCCACGAGCTGTGGCAAGCTGATTAGGCTCCTGTAGCTCTTTGACAAGGCTTTCACTTCCCTTTATTTTGTTACCATGGTCACGCAAACCCTTTTTGGATGAAATGAAGTTGTGCAATTATGTTATCAGGAGGCGATGAAAAAATAAAGTGTTGTCGTGCGTGAAACCCGATCCATGTTTTGGTTTCAGGAATCTGCGGGTGTAGTTGTGTGCCAGCCAACCACCTGTTTATGGGAGTTCATCACATCCAGCCGGATATCCATGCGCATTCACTTTGCGGTGTATTTGTTTGAACCACCAGCTGCTGCGCGCTGTGGTTTGAAAGCTGTCATGCCTATACGCAGCTCTAAGTGCGAGGGGCTGCTGCCTCTTCACATCGTACTGGAAGCACAGGTTGGATACGTGTCACGGTCGTTGTTGTTGTGAATTCCAGACATGATTACAAGCTCGTTGGACTGAAACAAGTCGGAGGTTGTTTCCCTGACGAAGCCTGATGGAAAAGAAGTGTTGTCACATGCCTAAAGTCAAACTGTATTATTCTATTTTGACCATCTGAAAATGTCAGCCCATCAATTTATTTATTTATTTATTGATTTTTACACCAAATGGTCTCCATGTGGGCCGCGCAGAGTAATAGTCTTGTTATTTTTTTACCCATTGATACTTTGTTCTGTAAAGAAGCTCCAGGCAACATTGCGTCCTTTTGTGTTTAAGTACCCCCCCCCACACACACACACACACAATTTTAAATTCCTAGGTGACTGGCAAATCATTTAATTTGAGCATTTTTCAAGGTTGTTCTTCCACCAAACAAAACACGACTTCACCGGTTGACATTCTTTCTCCCAGGTAAAGAACCCATTCTCGACGTGAGGCAGCCCCACCCACCGAGTGTGAAATGATTTTGCTTCAACACTTGAGCCGGGGAAAGTCATTGCTTGCAAAAGCCCTCTAGTATTTGTTCACGATGAGCGGAGTTTGGCCGATGTGAAACCTCCTCTTGGTCGCTGTCGTTACCGGGACAGGAAACATTTCTTTTATTTGTGCAGTCTGCTCCTGTGTCCGTGCATGTGTTTCCAACGTAGAATGGGACTGAACGAGGGTGACGACCAAGCTGTTATTGTAAGAATTGCTGGGTGAGGTGTGTCCTGGCGGCCTTCCGTCCTTTTCTTTCATTACAGTCTTCACAACAGTTCATGTATATTTAGTTATTGTCCTGTCAGGTGTCTCATGACATTTTGTAATGTGTGTTTTTGTGCGGCTCTGCATTAAGACAGAAGTAACAGGCCGGTAATTATCAGAAAAACGGGAGCGGTTGGGGCGGAAATGCATCATAACAATGGCCCGGGGCACGGCGAGTTTGTTTTCCTTTGTCAGCAAGGGAGGTTGAAATGTTGGCGGAGGTAGGACGTCGTAAGTCTCGTGTTTTTAAAATTACAAACATGAGCAGGGATTCTACACGCATTGTAACTTCCATTCGGGGTTTATATGTGTGAATGTGCCTGTCATTCTTCATGTGTGAGACATAATTACAGTTTCAGCCCATCATCACCGACATAAATCATGTGTCTGTATACATGTACAAGAGTTGACCTCATGGCCTGAGGTCACCACGTGAGGGTCCTACATCCAGTCTTCGTTTGGTGTTGTTTTCTATTAGCTCTGCCAAGGAGGTTCTGTTGTTTGTTTTACTATTGAAAGAAAATGAAGAACAAAAGGAAAAAAATAGAGCTCAGAGGTACGGTGGCCGGGAAGTGCAAGACAAATTCACACTTAAGAAACACAAATTTACATTTTACAAGATGTAGAAGTATTTAACTATTAATGGATTTATTAGAGGAGATAAAATGAATGATAATATCGGGAAGGAATGAGCTGCTTGGTGGAGGTTTGTGCTCTCACAGTGCTTTTCTAGTTCTGTCTTGTTTGTCTCGACTAGTCCTCCCCCAGGCTTTGACAGAAGCAAAGGACGGGTCCAGTCTGGCAATGAGAATGTTTGGGGGAGGGATCAGGAACTATAAAACATATTTAATGTTAAACTACAGGCTGTTTGACACACAGCCAGGTGACCTTGTGTGTTGTGCTTATTTACGTGTGTGTGTGGTCATACCACAGCTATTATCTCACACACTTTAATCTTTTGTTCACATGACCCCGTGTTATCATGCAGGTTGGTTCGGCATCTCTTGTT
This sequence comes from Centriscus cristatus, assembly GCA_037832705.1. Classification (NCBI taxonomy): domain Eukaryota; kingdom Metazoa; phylum Chordata; class Actinopteri; order Syngnathiformes; family Centriscidae; genus Centriscus; species Centriscus cristatus. Next base: position 10,320 of record JBBMJM010126200.1, read on the forward strand.
TATTTTGTCTCTGTGTTTACAGCAGTCATGCTCCCTTACACTTGAAATGGACCCATTTGACGGGAAAGCAGCTGCTTTTGTTTTGATGGGGCTGTGCACGGTGCACAATAGACCACATTCTAGCTGTAAAGAAGGTAGGGAAATACCAGACGGAGACAGAGAAATAGATCAATATTTACCAGTATTCTTTCAGTTACGAAGAATCAATCATTTCTCAAGTCTCATCTGTGTTTGGTTTTACTCTTTTCTTCCCCACCATCCTTTGCAGAACTTAATTTCAGGCTCTTTTTGAGCTGCATGCACCTGCAGGGCTATTTGCTACCCTATTTGTGCAGCCATTGTGTCTCTATTTGGCTTCGTAAACGACTTTACTTACCCGATTTCTATTAGCGCAAGTTCAGATGCCCAGTCTGTTTCAGTTATTGACTTCTGAAATAAACCTCAACTTAAGATTTAGATTACTATGGGCAAGGTCTTTTAAGGTTGCTGAGGAGTGGGCTTTAAGGAAAGGATCATGCACGGGATAGAATGCAAAGAATTACCATCAAGTAGAGGAGCGGCAGACATAGCTGCTTGTGACCTCTTATCAACATCATCATGTCTATTTTCGGCAGGTTCTTTCAAGAACACATCTATCAATACCCTGGAGCAGTGGCATGGAAATCTAAGTACATTCCCACAAAAGCTCGTGTCCTGTACGAGAAGCTGACTCCCTTGTTCCTTTTCAACGGAGAGAAGACACACTCCATTAAAACCCCTGAGACAGAAGTGGGTGTAAAGAGGCGTGCATAGTTTGTGGACGGATGGATGAAGGGATCATGGACAAAAAGGGAGAGAGAGAGAGAGAGAGAGAGAGAGAGAGAGAGAAAGGGAGCCCAGAGACATGCCGGTACGTCCTCTCCGCCCATTCTGTAATGCTCATTGAGTGGCCCTGCAGTGCAGGCTTTGTCCCAGACATTGTCGCAGGCTTACGGCCTCATTGCCAAGTGAGAGGCTTTGGCGACATATGTCACTTCGCCTGTCTCCTGTCATTGCTCTGGCAGGGGTGAGTGGAGGGGGCGGGCAGGGAGGCGTGCACCAGGATGGGGGAGTGCGGGGGGGTGGGGGTGTGTGAGGTGGAGCAGGACAGACAAGTAAGAAATGTTGGTTCAGGGAGAGTTGCTTCACAAACTTTTGCCATGGATGTGTAGTGCGGCTGTGGGGGCCCTCTGCTAGAGGTGGATTGATGATGTAGGGTGACAGAACAATCAGTAAGTATTGGTAACTGGTTTCTAAGTAGAAGGAAACTGAACTGAAGGTGAGATATTTGGGATTTGGGACCACTGCCTTCAGAACTTTTCATGTTTGACCTCTCAGTTTCTGGGTGCTTGTTGCAGCTTTGGGGTTGGCGTAGGGGGTTGTGTGTGTTTGTGTGTGAGAGAGATTGTGCTACGTTTCATTTTTTTCAGACAAGGTCAGCATGTTGGTAAGGATTAGTTATGTGCTAGTCACACTTTTCTCGCACTGGCTTAGGGGGACACAATCCCTGCGGATTTGTGGCGTCTCCCTGCCATGTGTGCAGGTACTAACATCCATTAGCTCCCAAAACAAATGCTTTGTTACCTGTTTGCTTAGGGACTGTGCCCTGATTTACACTCCTAAGAACGTGACTTTGAAGCAGACTGTCAGCTTTATGTGTCAATCTGTATCGAGTTCACCTCCGCAGCTCTCCATGTAAACTTTGTGTAACAGACTCTGCGTACGCTGAGCATGGATTTTGTGCACGTGAATGAAAATTGCCAGATGTCGCTGTGTCGTGAGGCTCAGTGCGAGTCTCACTCCAGCGCTGCGCCTTCAAACCTCCCGGGAGGACCCAGTGTGCCAGGTTTGGGATTCAAACCACAATCCTGCCTCTGCGATGTCTGAATGCGCCTGCAATGTGGCACCGCCAACGCCACAACCCACGTTGCTTCACAACGCAACGCTGGCACGCTGGCACACGCGTGTGTGCAACATGCAGCGTACAACGGCACGGGACTAAGAATGAAAGAGGCTTACAGCTCTATTACAACATGAAAATGTCTTTACTCCGGCGAAACGAGCGTCTAGTCAGCTTTGTTTACGATTTAATCCAGGGTAAGATAATCACAAAAAGTCCTTATTGCAAATAATACTCTAGCGCAATCTCTCAATTTGGTTAATTGATTCTAAATTCAAGCAGCTTAATCCCAAATCTTGTCCACAACAATTACCACAACCGGTGCTAACAAGTCCCAACGCGTGCAGTCTCCTGTCCTGAGAGGAACCCTGAGCAGCGCTCCGGCGGTTTAAGCAGCGGACTGTGTGGGTGCGGGAGCCCCCTGCTTTCCTTCTCCTGATAGCCGGATTAGCTGGAGGGCGAACCCGTTTGGCATCGCCACTGTTTCAGCGCTGTGAGAACTAAGCCGTGAAATACTGACGGGCTTAACCAATTTCTAGTCTGCCATCTTGGATCTAGTGATCGCAGCAGACAGCGGCTCAGCCTTTGTGCCTGTCAGGTTTACTGTGAGCCTGCCACGGGATGCCACCTGCCACGCTGCACAGTTCAAAGGGTAATCTCCAGACAAGTGCTCCGCTGTGTTGTGCGACAACATCACAACAATGAGGTACAACTGATGCTGTACCGTGGTGCCAACTTGAGATTAGGAATTAAAAGCTGGTTCTGCTTTGCTGCTCTGCAGCACAATTTGAAGCATCCTTGTCTGAGGCAACCTTTTTTTTTTATGTCACGTCATTTGTCCAGTACAACTATTTCTGTTATCACTGTTCTGCTGCTGAGTGCTAAGAGAGCAGGTTCACTGATGTCTGTGAAGCTGAGGCACAACATATTTGGAAATAAACTAAATGGACAAGATTAGGTGTGCTTGTTTGGCGATCATTCTTGTATTTATTTGTCAAGGAAAAAAAAAATCAAGAAATCAAGAAAAAATACAAAATAATAATAATTCTTAAACAATCTATTTTTATTGGA
>JBBMJM010126209.1:2752-13303 GCA_037832705.1 Centriscus cristatus
TCTTTATACATTTTTTCTACTCGGGATTTCCTGAAACAGGTAAGACGATGTGTTTAACTTTTTAATGCAAAGTTCACCGAATGACACACTTAATTGCGTGTGCTCGTACCTTCGGCATGCGATCGTGAATTTCACGGGGTGCAGGTGATCCATGCTAACCCAATGCTACCCTGTAGAAAATGACCAGCACGCCACAAATTACCGTCTTTGGCGAATTTGTTTTTCACGACCGCATGCCGAAGGTAAGAGTACACGCAATTAAGTGTGTCATTCTGTGAACTTTGAAATCCCGAGTAGAAAAAATGTATACAGACATGGCGCCGCATTGCAGCGCATGCGCAGAGACAGGAGGAAGCAAAGTGTGAGGGGTAGCAAAATATCTCAGAACACCGGTTTGCACCATCGAGGTCGCTTAAAACTGACAAGAATTTTAATCATTTACGATATCAACGTCGAAATTTGTTTTCTTTGCTTAATTTGAAGGCTGATTAGCCACTTGTGTAGTTTCTCTCCATAAGTCAGGGATGGTTGTGTGTCGTTGTTGTATAACGTGGCAGCAGATTCCATGATGCAGCACTAAGAACTGACTGATTTGTCTAATGCAGCAAAACAAATGTCACTTTTTCACATGAGTGTGAGCAGAGAGTCTGCGTCGGCTCTTTTTGTGCCGTGTCTTTTGTATGATCCATATCCTGCCTGTGTACTGTCAGTAGAAACCGTCTGTGTCTCGCCCGTATTGCTGGCAAGTCACCAAAAGCCAAATTCCTCGTGCGTGTTCACATACCAATAAATCTGAATCTCAACTCTACCAAGGTCTGAAATCCAAAAATAGCAGTAGGAATAAAAAAAAAATCAAAAACAACAAAAACCCCTGTGAGTCACTGTTTTCTGGCGATGACGCCACAGACACCAAAGCTGGAAGACAATAGACTATTTTTATGACGACCATACAAAACCCAATCATGAATGATATTCCATCCTTTGGTGGTGGTGTGTTGACAAACACTAACATCTGGAAATAAGATGTAAGACTTCAGCCGCAGGGGCGGCTGTTCTGCAGCTCTGAGTCTGCTCTCCTTGCCTATGAACGGCGTGAAGGCCACCGCTCGCACTCGTCCCGTCGAGTAAACCATCACGGCTGCGGCGCTGTAAGAGGTTTGGGCTGCCTCGACCTGCCAGATGTGCCGGTTTACTCACACCGAGTGCATTTTCATTTCCATGCTACAGCCTATGAGATGGTGGCAGGCGGCGAGAGGTGACGGGGACGGTAATGGTGGCAGATTGTCACATCCGGCTCCTGCTGCTTATGGACCGATGAGCCGAATGCCCCGAGTTAGAAATGCACAAAAGTGGACAGCAAGAGACGTGTCGGCGATGGATCAAACGTGCCAAGTGAAATGTACCAATCTGACCGCTGAGTCAGCTCAAACACAGTTTTGTTTTCTTCTAAAAGACTCGTACAAACAACCGCGTCTGTGGCGACTGCAGCACACCAACGACGACGACGACGTGCACTGGTTGTGAGCTGCGGAGACGCACTACATCTTTGGTGACAGAAGGTAGCTCGAAGGAAGATAAATAATTGATAACATATGGCTTCCATCTGCGCAGAACAGAATGTTCTGGTTGCAGCAGCTCCAGAGACCGAAGGCTGATGAGCGTCACAACACCAGGTTCCCTATCGTGGTACATCAACCTACACACACACACACACACACACACACACACACACACACTTTCTCTACAATGCAACTGTTAATTTGCTCATCCAGTTTTTCTGTTTATCCCAGCACTAAAATATGCACACTTCTTTATCAGTTGTTTTTGAAACAGCCTCCACTGGTGGACAGAGCTGGTTTCACATGTCAAGACCAAATTATTCATATCAACATCTTGGCTTTTTCATATTATTGAAGTACCACCAATACTACAGGGTCAAAGGTGACAGCAAACAACTTCGACAGAGTAAAAAAATAACCCTACTTAACTCACATTAATGAAGCAACAAATTAAGCAAAATGTGTTTTTTTTGGTCCAAAAAAAGTGAAAGAAAGTTCACTTTCTAGTCTAATGATCAAGTAATTATTTTCATTTTTCCCCACCATGGCATGGCTAAACTGCAATAAGGTAAAAGTTATTAGTCTCTGTCTGATGCAAAGTAGATGAGTGAAGGTAAATAAACCACAGGAGTCACCTCAAACAGCCCCAAAACGGATTTATCTACTGATAACTTCAGCCAGGCTTCCAGCCGGTACTCACAGCACGCTGGTAGCCGCAGGGATGTCGGCGGCCCCCGGGGCCCTTTCCAGCCCGATGCCGGAGCAGTTGACGGCGCAGGACCTCTGGGGCCCCGGCGCCGGCGCGCAGCTGCAGTTGGCCGGACAGGGGCTGCACGTCCTGCCGCCGTCCGCCGGCGGCCCGGAGCAGTAGACCTCCAGGCAGCAGAGCGCCACCAGCAGACTGGGGAAGAAGCTGAACCTCGGGACGCAGACGCCATGTTTTCGCTTGGATAAAGTCTGTCCATTTCCACAAGGCATAGCTCACTCACATCGCATCGCCCCTGCTGTGTAAGTCCTCTCAGGCCGGGAAGGAACTCAGGGAGCACGCGGGCAAAAGGAGCCTGAGGATTTGTCTTTTTTCCCCTTATTCTTTTCTTTTACAATTAGTTTAGTCCCGATCTGCTCCAGCGGGTTGTCTCCCCTCCTCGTAAGATCCCGTTCCTCCGCAGCTCTAACGGAGCGAGAGAAAAAACTTTTCAAGAACTTCCTCTCTCCTCCTCCTCCTCCTCCTTCCACTTCATGTAGTTCCCTGATCCACCGCCGAGCCTCACATCTCTCATCCTCCACCGAGAACGTCTGAGAGGAACAATAATAGTCGAGTCAAAGTTTATTTATATGGCACGTTTCATGTGACGCGCGCGTGACTCATTGTGCTATAAATAGAAAAGTGCGCGCAGTGCAATCGAAAAAAAAAAAAAAAAAAAAAAAACCATCCTGAGAAACATAATATATACAGAAAGTAGAAAATACATGCAGGCAATTTTAAGGCCACAAAGTAAAATCACATGAAAAACTCAGAAAAAACGAGACAGCAGTAATCAAATCATTGTATTAAGTGCAGGCTTGTGCAAAAAGTCTGTTTTAAAAAAAGACAATAAAAAGGACCATAACTAAAAGCACCATGGGCCGATTTTGTGTGGATTGGAGGTGCAATGAGAAGAATTTGGTTCTTAGATCTCAGAGTTCTGGAAGGCTTATTCTCAGTCAGCATGTCAGCGATACAGGAGGGGGCTAATTCATGGACTTAAATCCAGGAGTATTTAAAAAAATAAATTCTTGGCTTAACAGGGGGCCGATGCAGTGAAGCTAAAATCAGAGTAACGTGCTCATATTTCTTAGTTTTCGTTAGTTGGAGTTTATGTAAAGCCGGCTTTGTTCAGCCCAGAATAAAAGTGAATTGCAATAGTCCAGTGAACCAATGAACCTGAAACAGGTAGAAAGTACACAACACTCCAGATGACAGTTAATCACAATGACTAATTAAAAAGTTCTTTAAAAGGCTGCAATTTCAACCTACAAGTTTGTATCTGCACCCCCCGAAAAAACAAAAACAAAAAACAAGTCATGATGTGTTCCAGTTGTATTTGATGTCTGAGTCTGTCACACATGGTGATGTCACTTTTATCACGATGTCGGACAAGAAGCAGGCGTTCCATTATTCAACCTCCTGTCCGAAGGTCTAAAAGCGACCCGGACTGCAAACGGAACACAGGATCAGTGCTGATGTGCAGGTCACGGAGGTCATTGAAGGTCATCCCAGCGTTGTGGCGCCCCACCAACCACACAAACACACAAGCAGATCTTTGTATCTTGCTCATAAAATACAAGTGTTGTTGTGTGCGATAGAGTCGGAGGTTGAGAGGAGAATGTTCTTTGTGTGAGGCGAGATGCGTGACGGTGACGCAGTGATGTAATTTCTGGGGAAAACTGAGTTATTTACACTCCAATTTAGCTGATGAACATCCCATAGTATTTCACATACAACTACACCGTAACCACATTCCCATTGACGACAACAAAAATAACATTTGTGTGTGTGTGCTGTTATTGTTGTTACGGGTAATATGCAAATTACCTGGGTTATTTGCACACACCCCAAAACATGGGTAGTTTGCAACCTTCCAGGTTGTACGGGGTTAACTGGGTATTTCAGCTGCTGCCATCGGCAGCATTGACCAAGTTAGCTAGCTCACTAAATGTAGTAGCTTTGCACATAACCTGAAAACATTGGCAGTTTGCAAACAGCTTTTCTCAAAAGGTTCCTGCTGCATCCAGACGAGAAACATCATTTGTAAATCCCAGTGTTGTGCTTGAAATCTAGAATTTACTATTGTTATATTTTACTGAAGTCACAGTGAAACGTGTGTGTAACCGGACCTACGACAATATCCTGTTTGGATTTTTTTTTCTTATGTTTTTATTGCACTCAGATTATTTTTATCATTGATTTGTTTTCTTTTGACAGTCTAATGGAGGTTTTCAGCTCTGAGGTTTCCCGAAACATATTTTCTAATGTTTTCACGTACTGTTCCAAGTGAATATGGAAACACTTTAAATCCAGCGAATGACGTTCAGTCCGGCCTCACTTACATTTATCCAGCAGTGGTGGAACCAGTTTACAACACACTAGAACATTATTCTCTCTTGATGTTAGTGCAGCTCAAGTGCAGTTTTATATATATATATATATATATACACACACACACACACAAAAGTATTTCTACAATCTAAGTCGGACACATGTCCGCGGTGTTTCCTGGGTATCGGATTCAAACAAGCGCCCGTCCAGTTTCCCTGTGGGCTGTTGGTGCTGCGCACAAAGAAGGATCGCACAGATTCTTGCCGTCTCTTCCTTCCGCGGCTTTTTAATGAGAGCTCATATTTGAGATTTAAAACATGTGTGGGGTGAAAACAGAAAGCTCAACACCAACTCACACTGAACTGTGGATCAGCTCTCGTATAATCACACTGAACGTTATCAAGCGTTTGCAACTTGTTTATTCATTGTCACTCCACACTTCCATCAGGAGAACAAGTTCATCGAGTACTATTTTAAACCTGCATGACCATTCTGAAACATCTGTGACTGAAAAATCTAAACAATGGCTGCATTCCTATTGCAGATGCAAGTATTTCATGTACTCAGCAGGTTTATAACACAAAATGAAACTTGTTTCTAATGATTCACTCAGTAAAACAGAAGTATGATTCCGATTATTATTATATGTATAATATATGATTATATATGAATTATATACATGTAATTACAATTAATAGTTAATTGTTAACATGAGGAATTAGAAGATGTAAAATGGTGATATATAATTTAATAAGTGGACAAGGATAAGACATCCAGAAATAATCTCTAGCAAAGCAGTGTTCAGCATTCAAGGGGCAGTCGGCTGTCACACAGTATTTACATAAGGGATCAGGGGGAGTGGTCCGGAGAGAACGAACCAGCAGCTTTGGACGTCTGCACAGCGTCAGTGAGCATGTGCCTGATGAATCGAATTCACAACTCCAGTAGAGAGGAGCAGTGATGTCCACAGACAACGCTGCCAACAGAGGAGATCGCTGCATAACAATCCCCTGCCAAGGTCAAATTCAAGAGACATGAGATCAGGGTGGCTGCATACTACTATTACTCCTGTTATATTCACTGTATTTATAGAAGGCTTTATAGGATGCATGCTGCAGAAGTAAATGCGGAAATAGGAAATAACACACATAATGACAAATTAAAAGCATTTTAAACGGTGTGTTTTGATGAGCGATGCCATAGTTCTGCACAATCGGTGGTGGTTTGACTCACAGCTCCAGAAATAAAGAAACAACGAGCACACGTGTAAAGTCCTCAGCACTTTTGACTGAACGCGATCCAGTGGACCACTTCTGCTCGCTGCGTGTTGTTTTGTATTTGTCTGCTGCAGTCTGGGCCGGATGAGGACGGTAAAACGAGCTTCGCTTCTGTTTGGTTATGGGGAGGGTCCTCCAAGCCCGGCCAGGAAAGTAGCACTTACCGAGGCCTCTGTCTGTGTTATTGTAGGGCTACAGGAAGAGGAGGAGGGCAGAATGAGGGGGAGTGAGGAGGGTCTGCAAAGGGAAGAGATGAAGAGATAAAAAAAAAAAGGTGGATCAGGAGTAGTGGCTCTGAGTCACAAACTAAAATAATAAATACACATGTGGTGCACCATGCTTTCATTATGTGCGTCTGCTTTTCGATCCTTTTCTTGCACGTGTTTTAGCTGCATCTGAGTTGAGCTCTCAGCTACGCTGTGAAATCCTGATGGGAACTGAAGCTGTGTGCCATCAACAGTCTGGATTGACAATGCAGAAAGAAAACAGCTCAAACAGCTCAAGCTCTGCTCCAGTTCATTCAATCTGCCCAACGACATAATTAATTTACATCCGATCTTTGCCATTCTTGTCATTGTTCGTCTTCAATTGTCGTAAATAACACACAGCATATATAATGACAGTGGCAGGGTGCCGGGAATAGCATCTCTGCTAGTTTAATTTATTCCACCTACGGCTGAAGAGGAAACATCAAACCCCCCAAAACCCCTAGACAACTCTGCATTGATTGTTTCACTGTTATTCATAATCACATGAACTCAACGTGTTCCTCCCATAAAGGCACCATTATTTACTCAAAACTCATTCAAGCATGTGATTGCATTTTTAAGCATATGTGCGTTGTAATTGCTTGTCTTAGTGTTCATATACAGTTACGGTGAAAATTACTAGCCCCCTTTTTAATGTTTCCATTAACATTTTTATTGCTTTTGTAGCCGGTTCATCTGGACAGTGCCTCTGCTGCAATCGGCGTTGTTTGGGTGCCAGGAGCAAGGCGCAGACAAGCGCAGGTCTGTATGCTCGCTGGGTGGATTTATTCTGTGCGTAAACACATCAAACTTGGTAAAGCACTTTCCAATTGGTCCCCACAATGCACACCTTCAAAAGAAAGGTACACAACTGCATCAGAACCGACCCCATTGCGCACTGATAGCCTAGCTTAAAATCGGCGATCTATTTAGCAAAGGTGAAGGTGCTGTACGCTATATAACATACACACTAGAATGAGCGGCATAAAATAATAAAATACAACATGTACGGCCCATAAAATATATTTCCCACGTTTTTTACCACACTTTACAGGAGTCCTTGTGGCGTCTTACCTCTCCCCTCCAGAGTTAGCATAGCGTCGAGTTAGGAAAATACCGCGAAAAATGTGACGTCACTGCAGTGTCAAGGGTCACCCAATAAAACAAATTTAACAAAATAGAAGCTCAACAACATAAGAGAAATGCCTTTTTAAAAACAAACAAACAAACAAACAAACATAAAACACCAGAACAGCAAAACACAAACAGGGATAAGAAACAGATTTTGGGTGTAATCTAAATTCGATTCACACATGTGTTACAGTTTGCTGGACAAGAAAACACAATAAAATCCAATTTTCAAAGTTATTAGCCCTCTGACAAATCTACTTGTCAATAGTGGAGCCTTAAGATCCAAAACTCTTCTGGTAGTTTCTGTGCTGAGGGATTTTAGCTCAAAATTGTTAAAAGTCATGCAACTGTGGGGACTAATAATTTTGACCATGCCAGTTTTCTTTTATGGAAAAGATTTTTCCATAAAGAAATATTGAATATTTACTGTAAATTCCCAAGTGCGATTAACATTGATGAATTATTTTAACATTTTCTAACATGAAATTTTATGAATATAACAAACATTGGGTAAAATATTTTAGGGGGCTCATAATTGTGACCGCATGTGTATCTGTGTTCGTCCTGTCCTGGTGACGCAGTTTCTTTCCTCTGTATGTTTTCTCTGGATAAAATGGCAAACAGCAGTTGAAGCCTGCGTTGATGAAAGCAAACAGATGAGTCAGTTCCAACATCTGTTTTCCCCCACTTCCACCTCAGTATCTACATCAACGATTGACCTCTCACGTCCATCCTTAAGGTGGAGAATCATCTGCACACGTTGGTTAAACGTTCTGCTTTCAGCTGCCACTTGAGATACAAGAGACAATGTTGACATGTGACAAGTTTCATCTAACAATGTTACGTAATTTAATTACAAAGTAAACTTTACATGACAGATGTACAATTACATGTACGTATGTAAATATTCATGATCACAACTGAAGTTCCAGTTTAACAGTATCATTTCGGTGCCTTTGCATGTTTTTCTCATGCACGTCCTCCTTCGTCACAGGTTTGATTGGTTATCCTGTAGTGTTTTGAATTTGCAGCGCACCCTGTCTGCCCGGTAAATGGTCATTTAAAATGTGCATAAGTCATCAAATGTAATTAATTATATTTCTTTGGTAACATTAACATACTTAGACTATTATTGCATTTTTAACAGGGCAACTTGTCATTGTATAACTTTCCAATACAGAATACGAGTACGACAGAGTCGTCATTTGCAATAGATTTTATTTGCATCGAGTGGATTCAGCCCGTCGAGAAGCCATCTGAAGAAAACAAGCAGAACGTACAGTATATGGACAGAGGAGGCTCAAACATCCGCCTCTGATCCCTCTGAGTGGCTTCTCAAACACCTGCTACAGTGACTCTACCCGCTCTGCCTTTTTAGCTCCTGTGTGGGTTATCTGACCTTTATTGACGCTCTTCAAAAATGAATTCCAATAACTGCTTCTTCTTAATATCCTGAAATTCTTCACCACTTTAACACACTCAGCAGTCCGCCGCTTGTACAGATTGGCAGTTCTGCTAATGTTGTTTTGTAGCGGTGAATCTTCTTTTAACCAGGTGCACTCTCGTCTTCTTTGTCTTCTCTTCTCGTAATGAATTTCTGGCAGGTGAGATGCGTCTGAGATCCGCGAGCAGAGACAAAAATGCTTTTTGGCCTGGTCTCTCCGGCATACGTTGCCACGCTAATCCATCTTGCTCAGGTGCAGATTATCAAGATGTGGCTTTTAAATGGAAAAAATCACTGTTTGCTTTTATGACAGGGTCAAACAAAGGTCACAGAGATCTTTCAGATCACTATACCAGAGATGCAAAAAGAGACAGAGACATTAGCATATTGCTGTCAACCCTCATGTCTGAGCCTCTAATTAAAGGACCAGTGTGTGGTTTCTGCTTTACACTGAGCTCTAATGGTGTGTGTGTGTGTGTTTGTGTGTGTGTGTGTGTGTGTATGTGTGTGTGTGACTTTTCATCTTTCATCTTCATCTTTTTCATCATGAAGAGACTGTACTAACAATCACCTTACAACCTTTACCGATTTTATCGCTTCTGTGAATTGGCAGTTGCTATGGCTACAAGACTGGGCAATTACAAGTAATTTTCTACTGTCCATGTAAAACATTTACAGCGTTTCACAGCTACACAACAAAACATTGAAGACACAGATTAGAAACACAGCAGTGATGCATTCAACTTTTGGACGCATTATTATCTGAACCGCAGAATCATCCTTCATCAAACATCAAGAACCTCAAGTGTTTTGCTTCCATGATTAGGATGCACGCTCAATGTCGATCCAATAAAACACAGATGTCGCTGGCCAACACTCTGTAGCTCCATCGTATATTATTTCAACAGTTGGTCTTATTGACATTATACAGAGAGGTTTTCTTGCCACTGTGAATCTGTGGTTCCTCTGTCCTGAGCACCAATGGATGAGTGCTGCTCATGAGGAGCACATACTAAGTGTTCAGATAACACCTGATGTCACAACTGGTTCCCTGTCCTCTTGTCCATTACAGCGTCGTGAGCAATAAATGCAGGAGGAGGCTAAGTGAAAGTTGACAATAGCATCTTCCAAATGAATGGATTCACTGAACCACATCACCGTGGAGTGGTTGGGGCTTTGACGCCTAGCAAAGCTTATTAGCAAATGTAGCCAGACAATATATAACAAGGGCTGATGATAATACAGCCAGGTATACGTCTCAGCAGCAGTGAATCATTTTGCAAGATACTACTCTCCCACATCATAAAACACCTGGCGACAGTGTCGCTATATATATATATGAAATATGATTTTAGACATTTTGAGTCTGTGGCATCCCGAGTGATTATTATCCACACTTCTATTTTGATGTTTGATGTAGGTTTGTACACCAACAAAGTACTCTGGCAATCATTTCATTATTATCTTCCAGAAGACTGAAGCTTCCTGTACCATGTACATTACAGCAGCGAGTGTGCTGCCCATTCAGATCACACACTGCCCTTGACAGATGTCACATGATCAGGTTAATTCTTCACTCTCACTTGACTCTGTTGACTTTCAATTTTGATCTGATGTCTGACTCATCTGACTAATTGTGGAAATCTAATAGCTGATATATATTGATATATATTATTAGGGTGCTCACCTATAAATGTTTTCCCCTCCTGGTAAAGGTCATCACCAGTTCCTTCATGAACACACACACACACACACACACACACACACACACACACACACACACACACACACACACACACACACACACACAGGA